>VZTZ01014229.1:141944-155182 GCA_013400955.1 Drymodes brunneopygia
ATTCTGTGACAAATGTTCTCATTCCTCTTTTATTTTTAATCCAAATTCCCAGCTGTGATTGGCCTGGGGTCACATGCTATTTGTTCTGCCTGAACATCCTCGGGTGATGGCAGAAGTGCTGGTGAGTCACGTTCTGAGAGGCAGAGTGGGACCAACTCTGTGCGGAGCAGCAGCTCCAGAGCATTCCCTCCCTGTGGGATTTGTGCACATCCTTCACCCCACACACACATTAATCAGGGGGGATTGATGGGGCACTGGCTGCTCAGAGGGGAGAGAAAGAGGAGGGGACAGCAGAGGAGGGGACAGCAGGGACAACGTGCCAGCTGTCAGGGCCAGCGAGGGGGAAATGGCCCCTCCTGAGGTGCTGCAGGACAGCTCTGTAAACAGAGAGGAATTAATGACTGCCATCCTGCTGGAGCCTCAGCAGTGCTGGGACAAACAGCTGCAAAAATGCTGAGCAGGGAAGAGCTGGACTTTGTGTTTCCAGCAGCTCTCTGCACTTCTGACTGGGCATTTTCACTTGGTTCTTCCAGCTGGGTGACATCTGAACAGCCCTGTGCATTTTTGGTGGCTGATCTCTCAGTGTCACTTTGTTTTATGGCTGGAAAGGAAAAGCCTTTCCAGTCACTGAAGAGTGAGCACCACAGAATTCCTGGCTGGATGCCACTGCTCCAGCTTGTGAAGATGAGAACAGGAGCATTTATTCCACAAAATATTTGCTATTTTTCCCAATTCAACAAAATGATAATTCATTTTAAAATTCAACTTTTAACATCCCTCTCTTGATTTCTGACTGTGCATTTTCACTCGGTTTTTCCAGCTGGGTGACATCTGAACATCTCCAGTGGCCTGAGCTGCTCTGACCAGAATTCCTGGCTGGATGCCACTGCTCAGAGATAATTACTACACTTCCCTGCCTCTCAGTGTCATTTTGTTTTATGGCTGGACAGGAAAAGCCTTTCCAGTCACTGAAGAGTGAGCACCACAGAATTCCTGGCTGGATGCCACTGCTCTGCTTATAAAGATTTTACTCCAAGAAATATTTGCTATTTTTCCTAATTAACAACTCATTTTAAGCTTCTTGTTTCTGAGGCACTTTGCTGCAATCATTGCTCTGATGCAGGGAGTTATAGGGTCCCTCAGAATAAAGGATTTGGTTTTGGGCCCATGGTGTGACCAGCAGGTTTTCCAAAGGGACAGGGGAGTTTTGGGGAGTATTTTCAGCCTGGTCCTGGGTGTCCTGGGTCCAGGTTCCACACCTGCCACCCCAGCAGGTACACAGAGCTCTCCTCGGGTTTTTTTGTGACAGAGGCATCCTGGATATCAAATATTCCAGATTTATTACCCTGGCATTACCTCACAACCATCCAGGAGCTGGGTAGACTTGATAGGAAGAATTATTATTGTATTTTCCCACGGAGTAACTCTAAGAAATTCAATCAATTGAAATTGAAATTGGGATCAACAGCCAATTTCAGCTGCTTCTGCCATATTCCTCAAAGGATTTGGGAAGAATGACTGGATTTATGGAATCCTGCTGAGGTTATGTCTAATCAGTTTTTTCCTCCTCTTTTTATAGAGATGAGATGGATCAAATCTCTGCAGAATTAATTCTGTTTACCTACAGAACAGTGGGATTCAGCAGCCAGGCTGGTTGAGCAGTGCCTCTCTGCAGACACCAGCCTGGAAAGCCACTTTTGGAGCCCAGGTTAATCCAGAATTTGTACTCGTTCCCTCCTGGTCCTGCTGAGCCTTTTGACAGGAGTGCTCACTGAATTTCTGGTGCTTTGCTGCAAGAACAGGGCTACAACCAGGCTGTTTTCTGTCAGTTGGGCTGTGCCATGCATACAGCCCATATTTCAGCCCCTGGGCACTAATCAAGAGCTTTGCTGGTGTAGATGATCTCTTGGTTTGGGTCCAATACAATTATTTTTTTCAAGAAACATTTGTATGGATTTTTTTCATGCAACTTTTCCATTTTTCTTGTAGCATTTGGATTAAGCAGAAATAACAGCTGCCTCCTGAAGCAAGATCATCATCTACCTATTTTATAAGTTCTGGAATTACATTATATTACTACTAATAAAAAATATTTTTTAAAAATATATAGTTATGTAGTATAACTATAATAATATATGTTATATGTTATATGTTATATGTTATGTGTATTCTATATTCTATACTATATATTATATGTTATATGTTATATATTATATTATATCTGGAATATATTCTATTACCTGATACAATTTCTGATTTTTTTTGTGATGAGCACAGCCCCTGTTGCATTCCCCACCTCACCAGGCTCCCGTGGCAGCCACAGACATTTGCTCTGAATCTGGACCCTGAAGTTTTGTGTACCAGAAGCTGCAGATAACACCAGAGCTAAGCTGCTGCTGATTAGAGATAATTAGAGATAATTACTACACTTCCTGCTAATTTCTAGAGCGATTTTTAAGCTTTCACAGGAGAAGGAAAGGAACAATTCTTTGTCTTGGCAAATGACAGCTATTTGTGTGCAACTGTGTTAAGGACAGCTTTGCACCCAAATTAGTGACTGGAACAGAGTCTGCACTCCTAGTGGGGATGGCTGAGGGGACAAGTGACAAACCTCTCCTCTCTCCATTCTACCCAGCAGTTAAATACAGAGAATTCAGGTTTCCTTACTCTTCCAACCAAGCCAGCACAGAAATCACCCTGCCCTGACTCAGCAGAGGAGGGGAATTGCCTCTTGCAGCTGCCCCACGCCAAGCACCGAGCCTGGACAGCAAAATTCATCTTTTGCAGGCACTTGTGGAAGTGAAACCTGTTGGCCAACAGCGTGCAGGGTCTGGTCACCACACGGGTGACTCAGCACGGGGACAGTGTGGCAAGAAGGAAGTGATGGAGCAGCAGTGACACTGCTTTCACTGTCAGGTGACCTCCTGTGCTGGTCACACGACATTTGTGGCAAAAAGAGGCTCCTGGGGTGCTGATTTCAGTGCCCTGATTTATCCCAGAATGGGACACAGAGTTCTTGTTAATGCAGAATCATCGTGGAAGGAGCTGAAGGGTTCCCACAGGAAAAATGTTCAGTTATCCACCAGTGTTTTAAAAGATGATTGACTTGCAAAAGAGGCTGTGCATGGAATAATAACCAGGTTATGCTTTATCTGCTTATGCCAAAGTGGGAAATGAGTTGTGGCAGGATGGTTCATTCCTTCCTTTTGGTGCTCCCTTGGGAAAAGGGGGCAAATGTTTCCATGCGGGAAGGAGCAGAGGTGAGCAGGGCATCATCCACTGTCAGAAGAGCTGGAAAACTCAGTTCAGCAAGCCTTGACTTCTGCTCTAGCCTTGAATTCAAATTCTCGGTGAATCCTGAACTCTGTAGCCAAAGAAAACCTCTTAGAATAATCCTCAGGCTGCAGAAAAAAATGGGATAATTCTTGGCAGGACGCTACTGTACATCATGAAAGCCTTTCCAACACTCCTGCTTTATTAAACAGAGAAATTACTCTGGGTTCTCCTTCCTCCCAATCTCAGCCCTCCACATCTCCATGGAACAGCTCCTCCTGGCCCATAAATCACACTTGTACAACAAATAGGATTAATTATAGGCCCAGAAATCTCTCTGCCCACATTCCCACCCCTGCACAGCCCACAAAGCCCTGTGGCAATTCAAGTATGTGGATGATGGGTTGCTTCCCCAGGGTCACTGGAAAGCTAAGGACAGATGCTTGGAATCCTCGTGCTGTCAGGAATGCTGCTGCTCTCTCAGACATGAGTCCCGAAGAAATAAATAATCTAAGGCCAAGTTGGTTTGCACTCTGTTTTGAAACCTGGTGTTGATGCAACAGGGCCTTGCAATAGGGCTGTTTGAAAAGGACAGGGAAAGTTTCACCTCAGGACCAGACAAAATCTCATTAATTCCATTTAACAGCAGGGATTTGGTGCAGCTCCAAACTGGGAGGAGGTGCTTGTGCTACTGCTGCCCTTGGTGGCCTTCCCAGGTCTTCAGAGGGATGGGAATCACACAATCCCAGACTGGTTTGGGCTGGAAGGGACCTCAAAGCCCATCCAGTGCCACCCCTGCCATGGCAGGGACACCTCCCACTGTCCCACTGCTCCAACCTTGGGCACTGCCAGGGATCCAGGGGCAGCCACAGCTGCTCTGGGAATTCCATCCCAGCCCCTCCCCACCCTCCCAGCCAGGAATTCCTTCCCAAAATTCCATCCATCCCTGCCCTGTGGCAGTGGGAATCCATTCCCTGTGTCCTGTCCCTCCATCCCTTGTCCCCAGTCCCTCTCCAGCTCTCCTGGAGCCCCTTTAGGCCCTGCAAGGGGCTCTGAGCTCTCCCTGGAGCCTTCTCTCCTCCAGGTGAGCACCCCCAGCTCTTCCAGACTGTGAATGAAGCCCAAATGTTCCATGTTGAGAGGTCAGAGAACATTCCCGAGGGGAAGGACACAAGGGACTGGGATTGCAAATGCAACTGGAAATAATGCAACACAAGTAAGACCAAAAAAAACTGATTAAAAAATCAAGGAGTACTGAAAGACCATAAATCTGACAGTATTTTTCCATGGAGTTCTGTTTCTGGGGATCTTCAAAGCAATTGTACCCTGGTTTTTAGGGTAATCCTTAAAGTAATTTAATCTTCCTGAGGTGCCCCTTTCTCTCGTACACAAGAGTTTCTCACAACTGGAGAAGACCCTAAAGAGGGGTCAGGGGTTTGTCCTGCACTGCTGCAGTGAATTGCAGGGAGTTCCTGCCATTTCTCTCCCTCTTTTTTCTCCACTCATTTCTCTTCCCTCAGAGCATTCCCTCCTTCCTGGCAGCCACGTGAAGAGCAAAGCAATGTTCCTGAGCCAGGAAGGGGAAAGGGACCAAGGGCTGGAGCTGTGCCTGGCACTGCCTGGGTCACCCTGCTACAGGGGAGGAGGGAAAAACTTCTAGAAAGCTTGAGAAACACTGAGTTGTTTCTTTATGGCAAGGAGCTCTCCTAGGATTTATCATTCTATTTATTTTCAGTAATGGAAGATGGAAGATGGAAGAAATACACAGTGGCAGATTTTTGAGCCTTGAAAGAAGCTTAAAAACATTTTATAAAGGCAGAGCAGGAGATGATTAAATCAGGTTTGCTTTCAAAGTCCTCTCTGATGTTCTCATTTTTAGCAGAAGGGAGGAATTCACTTCAGGATCATGAGAAAGTTAGTTTTGAGGACATACTGATATCAGTGATCAGCTCAGACCTAAAGAGATCCAGCAATTTTGCTGTAGAAAACTCTTCTGTGTGGGCTAAAAGTCCTTTTTATCTCTTTCACCTCTTTTATGGTTGTAAACATTGCAGCACCAGTTCCATAAAATGAACATTCTGGACTCTTGTCTGAAAAAATCTCTCCTAGAATTAATGGTATGAACATTTTTGCTGTGTTTTAAAGCATTCATTGGCTGTGTCTGCTCTGATTTTCCAGAGCAACACTTCCCTGCTTCCCTGAGGGCTGCATTGACTGCCTGCTGCTGGAAATCCTGCAAGCAGGTAGGAAATCACAACCATGCAGAGTTCCATGTCCTGATAATGCCAGCAGGACATTGCACTGTCCCCTCTGTCCCCTGTCACTGCACAGATCAGCTCTGGCTATCTCTGAGGGGAGCTCATGCTCTGGCACCTCCTTTTTGTTTTGGCTGTGCCAGGATAAGATCCAGCAGACTCCTGGTTTTTTGTGGGATAAGCTGGTATCCACTCCCTGCTTTCTTCCCTGATTAACCAGAATTTAATTGTGAATAAAAGCTGCCTCACAGAACGTGATGCACTGAACTCTGCTTCTCAAACACAGCAGCCTGAATTTCATGCCAATAGATATTGTTATTATAGCTTCAGTAGTAAAGTCCATATATTTAAATTATTTCTGTGCATTGGCACTGTTTGACATCACAGCAACAGGCCAGAGACTAAACAGTGGGGTTTGCCTTGAGGTCCTGATATGTGGGAGAAGCAGAGGTGAGATTAAGCTGCACCAGTCTGGATTGCAGTGAGGGGCTCCAGATCTCCCCTAACTCTAAATCTGCTCTCTAAAAAACGAGAGGCAGAAGTGACCTGAGTGACACCCAGCCTTGCAGTGCTGAGTGTGGTTATTCTGCCCCCTCTGAACACATCACACGTGGCAAAGAGCAGCAGGGCTGGCACTGGAGGGACTTCAGAGCACAATTCCAAAATCCATCTCAGTTTGTGGGGCACAGCTGGAAGGGGAAGTTCTCCTGCTGCATCCATGGCTCCAGAGCTGCCATCAAGGGGAGGGTTTATTCCATCTGAAATTCAGTGTAACCTGGCTGTTATTGGTGAGAATGAGCTCAAGCCCAGGCAGTTCAGGTCTGTTTCTCAAATTTCACACTTACTTTTCCCACAGCCACGGTTCCCATTCCAGCAAAGACAGAAGATTCTGCAGAAATCCAACATTTGACATTCATTTTTCACATCTCCTTTTGAAGCAGGAGGAAAGCTCACACTGCAGGTTAGAACTACCTGAGTTCTGGTGCAGTTTAGCAATTCCTCACCTTTTTATTTTTATTTTTATTTTCTTGATAAGTTTGGATACTTCAATTTGCCAACCATAAAAANTATACAAAGACAAATACAATATAAATAATATTAATAAGGTTTATGGAGATTTTAAATGTGCATTATAGACATTTAACAGAATGAAGGAGTAAATTTACATTTAGGTGCTACTATTGCTGGGAATACAAAACCACTTTGAAATTAATTTTTTGTCAACGAGTTGCTTTTAAACGATTGTTAAAATAAATTATAGGAACTAAAAGGTGTTAAATAACAGTAATATTAAAATAAAATTTAAAAGTTAGTGGTATGGGAGCGACTTCATTCGTTTTTGCAAATAGAGGAGTAACTGAGGTGTTCCTTGTCAGAACAGGCAACAGAACCCAGAATTCAGATTTTAAATGTGCCCAGACCCTGTAAAAGCCTGCTGGAAAGGTGTCAGAAATGTGGCATTTTTGTGAAAGCCTGTGAGGAAAGTGCCCAAACCTTGCACAAGAGCCAGTTGCTGGTTTATTTGTTCCAAGGATTGGAATGCAACCACGAGTGATTTTTGAATCAGGCCCTGCTCTCTCGGGGGGCTCGGATACCCATTGCAGAAATTGATGCAATCCTGCTCCACTCTTGCAATGAGTTGTGGTCAGAGTTGGCAAGACTTGCCCTAAATTCCCATTTCTGCCATCCCTGGGTAACCCTGCTGGGATCCAGCACTCTCCCATCCCGAGATTTTTGCCTGTATCCAAGGGTATTTATTTGTTATGGTTTTTATAGTGACTGGCACATCACTTGGATGGTGTTGGAGGACAAAAATCACACATTTACATGCATAAGAAGTTACACTGACTACAGACATTGCAGAAACGTTTTGGTTGCCAAAGCCTGGCAAATTTTGGGTTCTGGAGCACAAGATCAGAGTTTCCCAGGTTCCTTGCATGTGCCCAAAATGAAAAGGATCCAGAGGTCAGATGAGGCCCTCAAATTCACCCGTGCTGTGCCCCATGGCAGCAAAGCCTCAGTGACCCCCCTGCCACAGTGACTTTGTGCAGGTGGGATTGGCTGCAACTCAGCAAACAATCTTGTTTGTGGGTCAGGGGATGAGCTGGAACCAGCAGTTCACTCTCCTGGAGTTGTGTGAACTCTACAGTGTGAGAAAAAATGGGGGAAAATCTCTTTTTGTAGCAGCTGAGCTGAGCAGAGCAGAGGACAGAGCTGTCCTGAAGCAGCAGCACTGAGGGGAGCTGCACTTCACCTAAACCAAAGAGCTCCTGCGTGGATCTCAGGCAGTTTGAGCATGATCCCAGCCCGTGTTCCAGCCCTGCTGAGAGCCAGGTGACACTGCAGACAATGTTCTGTCCCCTAATGGTGTGACAAACACTCCAGGCTGCTCACCCAGCACTGCCTGCACCACTGGAGTGTTGATTCAAGGGAAAGGGAAAAGCAGTGGCTCAGCACAAGCAAACAGCACTGGTGGGCACAAATCCCCTCCCTGGGAGAGGAAAACAATCCGTTTATTTAAATGGATTCATCCATTTATTTAAAATTTAGAAGTTGGATCTCTGCATTTAAAAAAAGGCAACAGCCCGCTCAGAAAAACTGCACAAACAGCCCNTTTATTTTTATTTTTATTTTCTTGATAAGTTTGGATACTTCAATTTGCCAACCATAAAAATCTGGATTTCCACAGGAAGACTTTGATTAAGAGCGAATTAGTGAGCCTTTTCAAATCCCTGCTCCTTACCTATTGAGAGCAGAATATTTCTTACTTATTTATAATACTATAATANTGGTCAGAGTTGGCAAGACTTGCCCTAAATTCCCATTTCTGCCATCCCTGGGTAACCCTGCTGGGATCCAGCACTCTCCCATCCCGAGATTTTTGCCTGTATCCAAGGGTATTTATTTGTTATGGTTTTTATAGTGACTGGCACATCACTTGGATGGTGTTGGAGGACAAAAATCACACATTTACATGCATAAGAAGTTACACTGACTACAGACATTGCAGAAACGTTTTGGTTGCCAAAGCCTGGCAAATTTTGGGTTCTGGAGCACAAGATCAGAGTTTCCCAGGTTCCTTGCATGTGCCCAAAATGAAAAGGATCCAGAGGTCAGATGAGGCCCTCAAATTCACCCGTGCTGTGCCCCATGGCAGCAAAGCCTCAGTGACCCCCCTGCCACAGTGACTTTGTGCAGGTGGGATTGGCTGCAACTCAGCAAACAATCTTGTTTGTGGGTCAGGGGATGAGCTGGAACCAGCAGTTCACTCTCCTGGAGTTGTGTGAACTCTACAGTGTGAGAAAAAATGGGGGAAAATCTCTTTTTGTAGCAGCTGAGCTGAGCAGAGCAGAGGACAGAGCTGTCCTGAAGCAGCAGCACTGAGGGGAGCTGCACTTCACCTAAACCAAAGAGCTCCTGCGTGGATCTCAGGCAGTTTGAGCATGATCCCAGCCCGTGTTCCAGCCCTGCTGAGAGCCAGGTGACACTGCAGACAATGTTCTGTCCCCTAATGGTGTGACAAACACTCCAGGCTGCTCACCCAGCACTGCCTGCACCACTGGAGTGTTGATTCAAGGGAAAGGGAAAGGCAGTGGCTCAGCACAAGCAAACAGCACTGGTGGGCACAAATCCCCTCCCTGGGAGAGGAAAACAATCCGTTTATTTAAATGGATTCATCCATCTATTTAAAATTTAGAAGTTGGATCTCTGCATTTAAAAAAAGGCAACAGCCCGCTCAGAAAAACTGCACAAACAGCCCAGAAGGTACCTAAAAAATCTGTATTTGCCAGCTGGTTCCCAGGTTGTCACCTGGTGGTGTTACAACTTTTTGTGACAGATTTGTGAGTTATTTCCTGTATCACACACCCACTGATATTTCAGTTGTGAAAGGGCAGAGTGGGGGCTGTGCCCAGCACCCCCCAGACTTCCAGAGGGGGTAAATAACACCCCTGGACTTCCAGAGGGGATAAATAATACACCTGGACTTCCAGAGGGGATCAATAGCACCCCCCAGACTTCCAGAGGGGATCAATAACACCCCTGGACTTCCAGAGGGGATAAATAGCACCTCCCGGACTTCCAGAGGGGATCAATAACACCCCCCAGACTTCCAGAGGGGATAAATAGCCCCCCCAGACTTCCAGAGGCTATCAATAACACTCCTGGACTTCCAGAGGGGGATAAATAACACCCCTGGACTTCCAGAGGGGATAAATAACACTCCCAAACTTCCAGAGGGGATCAATAACATCCCCACACTCCCAGACTTCTGCTTGTCAGAAGTTTACCAGGCAAGAAAATGAAATTCCAGCTCACTCTGAGTTTCACACCACGAAATTCAGCCCTGGTAAAATCCTGAAGCTGCAAAACTGGGAGATGCTTTCAGAGAGATAAGAACAGGCTGGGATGTGAGGAGCTGCAGAGCCTTGGCAGATGGGGCTGCAGAGCCTTTTCTGACAGAAAATGAGATGAATGAGCTGACACCCAGAGTTCAAGTGTGGGGAAGTTTATTTGGCCTGCAAACGTCTTGGTTTGCAGCCTGCTGTCTATACCCTTCTTGGCACTAAAAATAAACCTCCAGACACAGTAAAAAAAGCCATTTGCTGGCACTTGGACCTGATTTAAGAATTTTAAAAGAAGGAAACATGAGTTGCATTTCTGGAAAAAGCACTTAATCAGCAAAGCAGAGTTCCTTTAAAACCTCACTATGGTTAAATCTCCTTCCTTTTACTGAGCAGTCTTCCCCTTCAAGCCTCAATAACCATTTCTTTTTCCCAACAAAAGACAGAAATGGTTTTAGAACAACTTTTACTAATGTTTACTGTGGCATATCGTGCTTATAAAATCTTTTTAATCTGTAACCATTTAACTTTCCTTGGCAAGATAAATCCGGGGCGATACAGATATTTTGTAAATACCACTCCAAGTCAGCGTCTGAGTCAGAGCAGATTATAAAAGAAAGTGGCATTTCAAAAAGACTGGGGCTTGCAGGGCAGCAGGACACATGAAGAAAGAATTTTGGGATGAAGCAGAGTTGAGAGTTCAGGATGTTCTGTGTGGCACAGATGGCAGCTCTGTGCCCTGGGCTTCTGTGAGGGCATCTCTGAGGTCAGCAGCCCTCCCTGGGGGAAGTGAGTCAGCAGAAGCGTGAGTGATTTCAACACCTTTGGTAGAAATTCCATAGATTAGTAATAGGAACTTTACAAAACTCCTGCTAATTTGGGGCCTGTGAGACTTTCCACTGAGTGGCTGTCAAAAATCACACGCACTGCCACAACATTTGCATTGCAGCAGCAATGGGCAGCAGTAAGATTTTACTTTGCTGCATTTGAAAACAGCCCCTGCCCCAGAAAAGGGTAAGAAAAGAACAAAGTCTCTCTAAGCTTGATGTTCACCTCTGAAATTTTGGTGTTCGTGATAGAAATTTGTCGTGTGGCTCAGGGAAGGTGCGCAACCAGCAGGCAGAGATCACACAAAGCCCCAACCTCTCCAGGGATGTGAGATGCCCTCAAAACCCACAGAAAGCCCCATAACACAGCCCATTCTCTGTCCTTTACACAGCTTGACAGATGGGAACAAGATTTCCCTGCTGTTTGCACTTCCTTTTATGAGTTATTTACTTTTTTTTTATCTGGAGCCTGGGTTTGAGACACTCCTGTGCCCACAGTTGTGCTCCTGGGGAGTCCAGTCAATGGCTGTTTGTGGCTTAGTCATTACTTAAACAAACCCACAGCACACCAGAGCTACCTGAAGGGAACTGGCCTGGTTTATTCCATTTTTAGGCCCATCCTACAGAAATAAAATTCTCTTTTTTTAACATTATTAGCCCAAATTTGCCATAGCCACTGCATTTGCCACAATAAAACAGACAAGGCCAAAATAAGTTCCAATACTTCTGTTTAAAGAAGCGTTGAAGAGCTTTGAAAGCTCTTTGTCTTTCTTTCTTTCAGAGTCCAGTCCCAGGATTGTGTAATTAAAAATCAGCCCTATTAGGCATCAATATTTGAAGAGAAATGTAATGAGCAGAGCAGTTATTTAACAATTAGGCAGGTGTTGCTAAAACTTTGAGCCACTGCTTTAGGGCTCTGTGCTCATCTGGATGCAAAAAAGGGATCTGCAGAGAAAAACTGGAAATCAAACAAAAAAGATCTTAAAAATCACTAAAAATCTCGATAGCTTTTTGTATTTGTTCCTACAAGTTAATACAAAGCAAGTAATAATTTGAAAGACATTAGGAAAAGCAAGAGAGAAAATAGTCAATATTGGAAATATCTGCCAGGCCTTATAGGACTTGTTTGAGTGTCTAAAATGTGCAATTTGAAGGTGGTTTTCAAGTGTTTTGTGACTGGCTTATATTCAGAATATTGTCAGAATGTTCTGAGCTGGGAAGGGCCCACGAGGATCACCAAGAGTGGATCCAGCAGCAGATGGAGGATGAAGTTTTAACCCAAAAATCCCAAAAGCAGCAGAGCCCAGCAGGTAGTAGAGAAAGGGAAAAAGAGATTTAACCTGCACTGGAATTCGGAATGTGCAGGGAGAGTTTTTTGGAGACACCAAAAGCAGCAGAGCCCAGCAGGTGATGGGGAGATGGAAAAAGGGATTTAATTCTGGAATTCAGAATGTGCAGGGAGAGGTGAGGAGCAGAACACAGGAAGGACAGGGACAAAGGAACTGCACAAAGAAACCCAAATGAGACACGGAGCCATCAGGAGTTGCTCCCTCAGTTTATGACAGTAATTGTTTGCCTTTGTGTGCTCATAAAGGCATTTCAAATAAACAGAACATTTCCTACTATAGGCCAGGGCACTGTTTTCTTCCTGGTAAAAGTTTCAAGAATACCAGAGGAATATTAAGATGCTGACACGTGAAACTCAACAAAAGAGCAACAAGCCTTTTCCTGTTATTAAACAAACGGAAGGTAAATATTCCAGATTGGGATATATTCCACAAGAGGATGTTCTGGGTCTGCTTGTTTTGGGGGTTTTTTTGTATTTAAAAACATATATACCTTTGGCAACAAGTTGGTTTATTTGTTTCAGTTCTTAGAATGTGATGATTTAGGGGTTTTCCTTGATTTGTTTGTTATTTTGTCCTTCTGTCAGCTGTGACACAGGAACCTGGACAGCATTTGGGATNAATTAAATTATTATAAATCACTGCTCTCTGACCTCTTATTAATGAATGGATTTGCAAATCATAAAAACATCTTCAAGCAGTGGAAAACATCTTCAATAAATAAGCCCCGAGGCCCAAAATGCTGCTACTGCAGTTTGTTTCAAATTGGGAGCATGAAAAAGTCCATGTGCTCACTTAGTGCACAAAACTCTGCCTTCCAGCATCCATTAGACAGGCAGGAAAAGCAGGCAAATATTAGGCATCAATATTTGAAGAGAAATGTAATGAGCAGAGCAGTTATTTAACAATTAGGCAGATGTTGCTAAAAATCTGAGCTACTGCTTTAGGACTCTGTGCTCACCTGGATGCAAAAAAGGGATGTGCAGAGAAAAACTGGAAATACAACAAAAAAGATTTCAAAGATCACTAAAAATCTCGATAGCTTCATGTATTTTTTTTTCCTGCAAGTTAATACAAAGCACAAAATAATTTGAAAAATATTAGGAAAAAGCAAGAGAGAAAATAATCAATATTGGAAAAGCCTGCCAGCCCTTATAGGACTGGTTTGAGTGTTTAAGATGTGCAATTTAAAGG
>VZTZ01014229.1:160928-225331 GCA_013400955.1 Drymodes brunneopygia
GCTCAGGGCGGGGCCGTTCCCGCGCTCTCTCAGTGCGCAGGCGCGGTGGCGGCGCGGCGGTGACGGGATCGGTGACGGGGTCAGTGACGGTGCGTGGCGCGCGCGGGCGGCGGGAACGGCCCGGCTCGGTCTCCCCGAGCCCTCAGGGACACCCCGGGACCGGACACTGCCCCACGAA
The DNA here is from genome assembly GCA_013400955.1 of Drymodes brunneopygia. Classification (NCBI taxonomy): domain Eukaryota; kingdom Metazoa; phylum Chordata; class Aves; order Passeriformes; family Petroicidae; genus Drymodes; species Drymodes brunneopygia. The sequence continues at coordinate 161,107 of VZTZ01014229.1, forward strand.
CCCTCAGGGACACCCCGGGACCGGACACTGCCCCACGAACCCTCAGGGACACCCCGGGACCGGACACTGCTCCACGAGCCCTCAGGGACACCCCGGAACCCTCCGGTGCCGCTCCTGGCTCCGGGTGCGGATGCTGCCGGTCTCCCTCGCGTTGCGGCCGTGGCGCTCCCTCACAGCCCTGAGGGGATCGCTGCGCGCCGTCCCTCGCCAAAGAGGATCCCGGTTTAAAGCAGAGAACCCTGCCAGGCTCCTCTTGCAGAATATGTTCCCTGATTGCCGGAATCACTGAATATCCGAGCTGGAATATCCAGACCAGCTTCTGTCCCTGCACAGACACTCCAACAGTCCCACCCTGAGCATCCCTGGGAGCGGTGTCCAAACGCTCCTGGAGCTCAGACGATTCAGAACGGTTCATATTTAACCCTGTGGTTTCTCCTTTTGTGCTCATTCCTCTGCTTTATTCCTGAATTATTCCTTTATATCCTGGAATTTCCCTCAGAAACTGTGGGCTGAGGAGCATCCCCACCTGCTCTGCAGGGGATGCTCCAGAGCCAGAGCAGAGATCTCCAGCACATCCCTGCCTTGTGTTTGGTGTTCGAGCTACAGAATTAAACCTGTGATAGCCTGAAGAATCCATTGTTAGTTTGCTATTGCAGAGGGGGTCTTGCTGAAACACAGAAAAATGGGTGAACCTTCGCTCCTGAGTGTTAAATCTTTTCTTTCCACTTTTTAGGAGGATAAATTAGGAAATGGCTGAAGCAGTTTTTCACTCCCCAAGGAGGAAAAGAAGAGTTTTCGAGTCGTACGAGGCTCCCTTTCCTGTGGATGTAGGGGGCAAGGATTTCAGACTGTGCCAGGCTGAGATCATTAACAACAACGTGATTGTGAGGAACCCCGAGGACATTGAACAGCTCTACAACAAGGTGCTGCACCCTGTTTGCACAAAATTTATATTTTAAATGCAGGTAAAACATAATCCTGGTTCAAATCTGCTGCCTTTATGCTTTCCTGCTCCTCCAGCCTCCTGTGATTCTCCATATCTCCTTCCTCTCCTAAAATCAATACAAAAAGTTTATTTTACATCAATTGTGAAAAGTCTTTCTTATCCAAGCAAATAAATTTTGGAATGAAGTGACAAATTTTGGAATGAATGCGAGCTAAGACACAGCTGCCAGCCCTTCATGTTGATGTCTCCTTTCAACTTTTTGTCTGACTTTTCAAAGCATTTTCTTGTTCTTGAAGGTCCGGAGGTTGAAATATTAATGTTTTATAAGTGTTTTTATAATTATTTTACCTTCAGAGTGATTTATTCTTGTGTAAAACAAGCTGCGAGAAGTTTTTTGTGTCTGAGTGCCATTTCAGCAGCATTTTTATGCAGTGGTATGTCTTTGGTTTCAGGTGTTGAGATTTAGACATTTGCTGGGAGGTTTTGGCTGACAAATATTTAGAATTCAGGAGAAAGACCCAACACTCTCCAGGCTAAATGGGATTTAAACACCTCATTAAATCAGGTGTTTAATACTGAACCTGTGCAGCTAAGCAAGCTTTAGGCAGAGCTGAAATGCTGCAGGAGTTCAGCTGTTTGTTCCAGCAGATCTCAGTCAGTTTTATAACAGGGAAAGAAGTTCATTTTTGTGCCAATTTGAGCTAATTTGGGGTTTTCCCTGTCCTTTGCAGGGCTATTTTGGCAAAGGGATCCTCTCCAGGAGCTGCCCAGTGTTCAGCATTTCAGATCCTCAGCTGGTGGCCAAGTGGAGAGGTAAAGGGGGCCTCTTTGTACCTCAGCACTGCTCTCCTCACCTCTCCTCACTCATTGAAAGGATATTTTTGTAAATGACATGCAGAACAATAATCTGCTGGATTGGATCAGGTCAAGGATATCTCTCTCTCCCCATCTCTTGTGCCTAGGAAAAATCCAAGAATATCAAATCCATGTGGATAATTCCTTCGTGCATTCTCCCAAACCTTCACTGAGTTGTTGCTTGGGAAGTCTGAAGTAAAGGGATCATCCTGGGACCTCTCTTTCCCTGATTTTCCTGGGGTTTAATCTGCAGATTTTGGTGTCCCTGAAATCATGAGGGGAGGATTGGTGACGTTTTCAGTCTGCTTGTAGCCAGTTCCACCCCGTCAGCTATTTATATAAAAACAATGTATGATTTTTCTTTTCACAGGTGTTAACACAAACATGCCCATAATTACATCTCAAAAGTAAGTTTAATTCCTTTTTTCATGGTGCTTTTAGGAAACAGATTATTCTAGTTTATATTCTTCTTACTGATTTTTAGATTGCTGGCTGTATAAATAATGATGATGACTTTCTTCTCTTTAGTTTCTCATTATTTCATTTATAAATCACTTTAGAAGTAGAAGTAGGGTAGGGGATGATATTCAGGGTGGTTTTTCATACAAGCTTGCAGGTATTATTGCTGAATAGAAGCCAAGGCTGCATACATAGTATGGGTAACTAATTCATAATAATTACAAACATAATTAACATTCCTCAGGTGAGGAGCAGGAAAAGAAGTTTCTGGGGCAGGCTATTAAAATATCTCTTCCATTTCCTTATGGAATTTTTATGGTGTAGCTGAAGCAGCTCTTGAACTTTTACAATACATTGATATTTTACTTCTTTTTAAATGTCAACATTTGTAGTTTGTACACTTAGCAAAACAGAGTGTTGGACCACATATTTATTTTATTCTCCTTAAATAGTGTATAAACTATTAAGCATGTGCAGGTGAGTTACTCAGTTGGTTTTAATCTTGTGATAACTCTAAAAAAGTAAACTTGAAAATTCTGCTCCTTCAGCCCTCAGTTTTAGGTAAGAAAAACAGTAACAATATTATTACTAATGCTGCTACAGTCACTGCTGCTTGCAGATGCTGAGCATCAAAAAAATGTGATTTTATTGGTGCACAAAATGATCTGCAAGTGCAAATTAAATGGTAATTAAATAATAGAACAAAGAGAAGTGTCTTTTATAAAACAAAGAGCACAGCACTGAATTATCCAGCTTTGTCAGGAGCCTGCAGGGGGACTTGTATTTGTGTTGCCACATGGAATTTGCATTTCATTTTCTTTGTCACCTGGGCTGTAATTGCTGCCTGAGGATTTTGTTCAGGGAAATAAAAAGTGCTGTACAAGAGTTGCACTTTGACAGAGTGAAGAGTCATGTCTTCAACTGGATATTCGTGTTATTTTCCAAGAGAAGGAGCTGAAAGGGCACTAAGAACTCCCTCATAATTGAAAAATATTAGAAATAGTAGCTGAAAGTTGTAAATATCTCACTGATGGGATTAGTGTTTTCTCAGGGGTTTAACTGAGGGGTTTGGTTTCTGCTGGAGATATTTCCACTGGGGTTTCTGCTGTGCCACTGCTGTTTCCAAAGCTGTTAAAGCAGAATTTTGGAGCTCTTGCTCTCAGTCCATGGCTGCTTAATAGCTGAAGTGTGAGGGTTCTTGTTTCATGTTTTAATCCTGCAATTCCAGCATGGGATTTTGGGGAATTCAGACTTAAAGCTTCTGTGGGAGAAAGGGTTTTCTGCCTGGTGAAGCTCCTGCTTCTTGAACCTGCACAGCAGCATGGGCAGGGCTCAGGAGTGGATTCAGGGCTCAGGAGTAGTGTTTGCTGCCAGAGAAATGTAAAAAGCTCAACAAAGGCAGAGGAGGCAGCAGAATCCTGACATTCATTAAGCTCCCTGAAAACTGGAGCCCCATTGCATGGATTTGTGCCCTGCAGCTGCTGGGGGGTGTTTGTGAGCTGTGCTGAACCTTTTGGGGTTTTAAATGTTAATTCAAGGATGGAATCCCTAGAATTCCGCATTTGTTGTGTTCCCCAGGTACCAGCGCCGTGTGCAGTGGGCTAGAAGTGTCCTGCAGGAGCAGGGCCTCGACGGCAGCTCCATCACCAAAATCCTGGACAATTACACCAAACCCCTGGGGCTGCCCCTCTGCAGAGGGGATGGGGCTGAACCAACTGGGGACAGCTGCCCAAACCCAGAGAATCCAGAACTGTGCAGGAAATCTGCTGGCACTGAAGGAGCACAAAGTCCTGTGGGTGACAATGGGGGCTCCCAGGAGGGAGGAGATCCTGGGAGTGGCTCCAGGGATGAGGAACAAGGGGATTCCAGGGAAGGGGCTGCAGGGTCCTGCCGCAGGGAGCCTCCTGGGCACTGTGGCTGTGAGGTGAAGCAGAGTCCTGAGCTCAGGCCTTGGGAGGGGATGGACTCAAGAGATGGTGCTCTGGAATATGTACTGGTGCAAGAGGAGGAAGAAGGAAGCTCCTGTCCTGAAGATGACTCCACTCATGCAGAAGAAAATGTAAGGAGAAAGATCCTAATCCTTTAGAAAAAGCTACTTTCAAAATTCAGTTTATTTCCAGTTTAACATTTTAATAATACAGTCAATTGTTTTGTAGCTTGTCAAGAAGGAAGTATTAGTGTGCAGAAAGAACCCATTTAGGATTTTTGAGTACTTACAACTCAGCTTGGAAGAGGTATGTGTCAAGCACTATATGTGTCAAGCACTGTGAAAGTTGGTTTGCTTTGCATCTGAAAAAATAAACATTAATCTAGGTTACAGTGTCATTTAAAACCTGCTTCTAAAATGCAGAGTCCTCCTGTGTCTCCTAAGTACTTGGATTGTCTTAGTCACTAAATAATTGTGATAATTACATGAGGTGATTAAAAAAATAGGGTCCAATCCCAGTTCTTTAAGTGAATAATCCCACTGACACAGAAACCAGTGATGGGACTTAAATATAGAAATACCAGGAATATTTTATATTTTTTTATACCAGGAACTTTATATGAATCCTGTTTCAATTGTGCTGCTTCTAAATATATTTATGTGTTAGTTTTAACACCATGCCTTCAGCAGGGATGACATTTTAGAAAATTAATTAATTTTTTCATTGTTCTTGCAAGGCTTTATGTATAAACCACGGGAGGAATGGAGCTATCAGTAAAACTGACTCTGTTTTTTTCAGGCTTTTTTCTTGGTGTATGCCCTGGGATGTTTAAGCATTTATTATGGTGAGGTAAGAGATTGGATCAGTTTTGTATTTTTGGGGATGCTCTTTCTCTGGTTATGGTTTGGTCTAAGTCAGTGTTTTATGCTGTTAATTTTGAAAGAGGAAATACCAAACAGAGGAATTGGGAAGTTTTTCTTACAAGTAATGGTATTTCTGTTTAAGAAAGAAATGTCTGAAAGCTTTAAGTTTACCGCGACAAACATAATGAAGCACAGTCTATCTGTAGAGGAAGGATTTTTGCTGTAACTTAGGCAGGAAATATGGGAGAAATAATATGGTGAAATGGCAAAATTCCTTGGAGTTTAAACCATTAATTGTATCAAGCTATTATTCATGAAATGACAATAATTCAACCTGTGCTTTTAGTTTAAGATTTATCAGCCTTTCCTTGGGGGGGGGATTGATTGTGAAGTGCCTAAAAGACCCACTAAGTGGAGCTCCAGGTTCCTGGGTTGAATTTAGGGATTGTGTGTTTTACTGTCTGTAAAACAGATGGTATTTGGTATTTGGCTGCTGTGATGTTTGATATTTACCTGTAATGCTGTTTGTAGCAGAGCATGGCTGGTTTATATCAGTGCAGTTTTATATCAATTCCAGGAGCCCCTGAGCATCGTGAAGCTGTGGGAGGTGTTCAGTGAGGTGAAGCCTGATTTCAAAACCACCTACATGGCCTATCACTACTTCAGGGGCAAGGGCTGGGTGCCCAAGGTGGGGCTGAAGTATGGCACGGATCTCCGTGAGTACCTCCCCAAAAATGGGATTATTTCCTGCTCATTCCTCCTCCAGGCAAGGCACAGCTCCAGGCCCAGAGAGGAATTCTATGAGGAGCTGCAGGACTTTTGCTGCTTGCAGTTGTTTGGGGTCAGCAGTGAGGTTGGGATGTGAGTGGGAAGGAACATTCCATATCCAATTAGTGAAGAGAGCTTGGGAGGGCTGGTTTGCTTCATGAGGTTCACAGATCCTACAGGATTGCCCTGAAATTCCCTTCTCAACTTTCTGTGTCCCTTTCTAAACACATCTCCTGCAGTGTTCCTGTGACAGTTTCTGGAATAATAGGTTTGAATCGAGGTCCCAATTCAGTCAAAGTTCATGCACCTCATTCATCCCATTTCATAGAAGCTGCACTTCTGCTGAACTCACTGTTAAGACTGTTTCTTTGTGTGGGTTTTTTTTGGGGGGGGGAGGAGGGAGAAGAGATTTTTTTTTAATGTTTGGGGGTTTAATATTACAGAAATAATTTGTGATGTTCTTGCTAATTAATTCAAGGACTCCATTTAGCTCATGTCAACACAATCAGTGCAGTAATGCCTGTTATTACAGCAGTAATGTAGTTTTTATTATTATTTACAATATTGATGGGCTCTGGTATTAAACTGATTAAAACTCTGATCTAACTGAGGTTTCTCTCTCATTTCAGTGCTGTATCGAAAAGGGCCCCCCTTCTACCACGCCAGGTTTGACACTCATGTTTCTGGCTCATTTCTTTGCTTCAAATTGAATTTCCCTCAAATTAAATGTAGCATCTTCACTGGTTCAGCACATATTCATCAATCAGAATGTGTTGCTGGCTGTGTTCACACTGGGAATGTGAGAATCCTTTTAGCAGAGGTGCTAAATAATGCCATTTCTATGATTTTAAATAACAACCATTAAAAATGACAAGTTGCAGTGAAGTTGGTACTCATGTGATGATGCACTCAGGAAAATAATTTGGTTTAGTAATAGTGACTTAGAAAAATATCTAAGGTTGGGTAATTTATGTGATTTGGGAGAACTTTTAAGGGATGATAATTGTCTTTATTTGCTGGCTGGTCAGGCTGAACTCCCGGATAATAAATTGGTTATTTGGCATTAACAAAGAGAGTGCTACAAACATCAGAACGGTGGGAAGGGAAGGCAGCACTGGGCATATCCACGACTTCAGTATTTCTCCTCTTTTCCTTATAGTAAAAGCCTCAAATTCACAACTTGCTACCTGCAAGCTGGCAGGTTGTTTAATGCCAGTTTTTAGCCTCTAGTCGTTGAGTTTCCTTCAGAAAATGGCAATTTCCTTTCTGTGACTTGTCCTGCCTGCTGTGTTTTGCAGTTACTCTGTGATTGCTGAGCTGGTGGATGATACTTTTGAAGGTTCCCTTCGCAGACCCCTCAGCTGGATGTCCCTGTCTGGGCTCAACAGAACAACTGCAAATGCTTCTAAGGTATAAACGCTGGGGTGAAAACACCTTTGGGTGATAAATGTGCACTTTGGCTTCAAAGGGCAGGAACTTGGGGTGAGGCTGGGAGGAGAATCCTCCTGCTGAACAATCTGCCTGTAAGGGGGAGAAGTTTCTTTTGTCAATATCCAGGTGAATCCTGGAAGAATCATTATTAAATAATAATTATTATTATTATATTATTTCTGTTAAAAGTTGTGTGAGGAACAGCAGAAAGACCCGAGGGACACTTGTCTCCTGATTGCCACTTCTGTTTTTAAAGCCCTTTCCATGTGCCAGGATTTTTTGGGCAGTGAGACTGAAATTTCCCTGAGATTTTCTGTGTGAGCCTCACGGTGCTTCCATGATGGCCTGAAATTCCTGTTTCCTGGCTGCCCACAGGAGCTGATGCTGTGCTATTTGATCAGGCCTTCTGACATGACTGCAGAGGAGATGTCAACCCCTGAGTGCATGAAGAGAATCAAGGTTCAGGTGAGCAGTTCCTGCTTTTTTGCAGCTCCTTGGGAGAACTCTCCTTTGTTCTTCAGCTCGATTTGGGTTTTGCACACGTGGCTGCAATGAAATTAAATTCCTTCATGCCCCAAGCCATGAAAAGTGCATTGCAGGCTTTCTAAAATTTCAAATCTCCTAATCTGAATGTTGCTGTGCATGTGAGCATTTGCCTGGGGAAATAGGGAAACCTCTGGAGGTGCCAGGGCTAAGAAATACTCAGAAATAATGGGAGAAATACATGAGAGTTCAGGAACAAACACAGTCATCTACTAAAATATCTCAATGGTCACATAATACACATCAATTTGACAGATCTAGTCCTTATCCCTCACTGATTTTCTGTAGTTTGGGGGTTTTTTTCCATAATAATTGCTGGATTTTATTTCAGGAGCTGATCGTGACTCGCTGGGTTTCTTCCCGTGAGCGCAGTGAGCAGGATGAATTTTAACTGACTGCACAAGAAAAACTCACTTTTTACCAACCACTTCCTGATGTTTTTTACCTGATCTCGTGGTGAGCTGTTGCCTCAGAACATTTTCTACCGAGATACTCGCTTGGTGTGTATAAATGCTTTAAAATGAGGTGTATCATGTTTACTGGAATATTGTACTGTAAAAGGTAAGTGAACAGATGAAAGGGAGAAAAATTCAAGCTGTGTCCCAACTCAGAATATAAAGTAAAAGATAAAAAGGTGCATGTTTGAGTGGTGGCTACACTGCAGTCATTAGGAACACCATTTCTGGTATTATGGCAGCACAAACCTTCACAGTCATGGTGAAATTGCACAAATTTGGATTTGGGGAGAGGTTTTGGTTGCCTGGACCCTGGAATTTATTTTCACAATTACAGCTCAGAATTAAGGAACTCTTCCCAGAATGTGCAAGAATTTAAATTTATTCTGGGGCCTGATCAGGTGTTGGGCACCTTCCCCCATGAGGGTGAGATATGTCAGGTATCTGAATTCCACCCTGACTTCCTTGCCCCACCATGCAGGTCAGAATGAAAACAGAAATCTGACTGGCAAAGAGGCTGGGTTTATTTATTACATTTATTAGTAATTAAAGGATATATTTATTAAAGGAAATATTATTTAGAAGATAATTTATTAAAGAATACATTAATTAAAGGAAAGGAAATTAACAAAGGATCAGGGATTTCAGCAGCACACAAGCACATGTTCCCTTTTTTCCACTCATCAGTAAACAAACATGACGGGAAAAGGCCATTTTGGAACTCCACAGCAGTTCTGATTTCTGGTGTGAAGTGTCTTTGCAGAACAGAGCACACAGGGAATGTAAATCAGAGAACATTTTTCCATAATAATGGTTCCCATGGAATTCTCTGTAGTGTGATGATTGTGTGTGAGTTACTCAAATGCACAGGCTCAGAATCCGGACCCTTCCCTGAGGTGTTTTAACTACACTGAGCCTCAAACCCGAAGCTGTGGAGGCTTAGCCCTTCCTCTCCCATGGCTACTCCAGCAGGCTGTGGTTTCCAGCTGCACTCTCCTGCTCCTGCTCAGGCAGGGGCACGATGTAGAAGTCCCTGTGAGCCAGCTCCTGCAGCAGGGTGAGGTACCTGGAGGCCTCCCTGGTGTGGGGCAGCAGGAAGCTCTCGGTGAACTGGGCTTTGCTCAGGGGCTCCCAGCCCCGGCTCTGCCGCACGCGGTTGATGAAGGCCAGGGCAAAGGTGAAGCAGTTGTGCTGCTGCTCGTGGTACCTGGGGAAACACCTCCTCAGCACCAGGAAACACTTCCTGCCACTCAAAACCACAGTGTTCACTCAAGGAAAGCTCTCCAGAACTTCCCCTCCATCCCAGTGCTTCAATAGATTCAGTTCATCGCAAGTGTGACTTCCCAGCCTGAACTCTGAGCATGAAAGACTTGACAAAAATGAGTTCTGATTTTTTTATCCTTACTTGGCTTTTAACCTTGTTAACTTCTGCTCTTCCACCTATTACCAATTCCTCCCTGCAGCCCCAGAGTTAACTCTGTGCCACCATGGGTGTGGGAGCTCATTTAAAATCCAGTTCCTTCTATCACCTTACTCTACTGTCCTTCAGTAAGTGAAAATCTGTCTAGAAATTCAGAGTTAGGCTTGGCCTGAACCCAAAGGAGTTACAGGATTAGTTTGGTGCAGTTCCTGTCCATTGAAAAAATAAGCAGAGGATTTCATTAAAGAGTTCAGTTTTCAGTTCAGTCTGGTGTGGTTGTGGGAAAAATGGGTCACTGTGTCAGGAGATGGCAGATGGGAGCCAGGAAAAGCCTGGAGAAGGGATGCTTACATCTCTGACCTTCTGCCACGGATTGTTTGGTGTCAAGGCAGTTTTAATATTACTGGGAACTCCAAAAGTGACACAAATCCTGGGGGCGGTACCTGTCTGTAAATGTCTAAAAATTCTCTTCTAAATCAAATTTTCCATCTCCTGGTCTAATGGATGATCCCTGAAATTTTACAGTCAGCACATACAGAACTGCTAAAATGCTTTTGATTTGATGGGGTTTTTCTTTTTGTATTATATTAATTTTATATATTATTCATTCAGTGACAGCCAGGCAGGCTCTGTTGCAGCTGCTCTCACTGAGGGACAATCCCAGCACTGGTGTTGTCCTGGAGAGCTGCTCTGTCACCAGCAGAGCTGGAAATCAGCCTGGTTCCCCATTTCCCACCACTGACAATAAAAACAACTGGGCAGGAATCCCTTCAGTGTGCTCAGCCTTTCAATGCAAATACACATCAAACTGCTGAAAAATAACTATGGAATTGTGCCTGGACTTCTGTGCTCAGCAGCTGCAGGTAAGGTTTCATTAAACTGAATTTAATGCAGAATTCCATAAAGCCACCTCTTGTTTTAGAGCTTTTATGTCCCAGCAGCTGAGGATGACTTCAAATTCAGAACTCTGTGTCCAGGCAGGGCAGGCTGAGGGTGATCCAGGCTGGGATCCTGAAGGCCACCAGGCTCTGAGTGACCCCAAACCTCATCCCAAACACACACCTGTGAGGGAGCCAGGCCTCTTCCAAGGAGAATTCCTCCAGGAGGTTGTCCCAGTGCTGCAGGAGCTCCCACATGTCAGGCTGCACCAGGGGGATGCTGATGCACTGCTCCCAGCCACTGCCAGCCATGTGCACGCCCTCCTGGTCGTAGTTGTACACCACACCTGCAATCACAGCAATGGGCCACTCAGGAACACACACACAGCTCTTCTTGGAGTTGTTTTTTGTGACTCAGCTTCCCATCAGCCTAGTTGGAAATGCAGCCCTGGCCTCCAGCAAAATCCTGGTCTCATTTTCACAGTGTGGTTTGCAAAAAGGTTTGGCTCTTTTGATAATCAGATCGACTGAAGGGCAATCAGGCTTCATTTTTCACCCTCAAATGAGACTGGCTTTGTATTAAATACACAGCTGGAATGATGTTTTCTTTAGGGGTGGGCCTACTCTAGGGAGAACCCAATAGGACTTTTAAAAATGCTTTTTAATGAGGGGTGTTTTTAGAATTAGCAAAAAGTGTGTTAGACTCAAAAATTCCTGTAATTCCTTTAAAGCAGCCCTAGCCTTTCATTCCAGGGGTGTTAGGCACCTGAATTTATTCCACTCAGTGCCTGTTTAATGGATTTGCTCCAGAGCTGTGTTGCAAGGTGAGATCATGCCCAATGACCGCATCCCAGGATATTCCCAGCTGGAACTGGGGTGGCCGGAGGGGACACGGCTTGGCAGGACCCACAGGGTGCTGTTACCCTTGGAGTTGGTGATGCCGACGTGCAGGTCCGAGTGCCCGTCGTAGCCGCTGGGAGAGGGAGGAGCAGAGGGGCTGCTGAGGGACAGGGGTGTCCCTGCACGGCCCCGCTCGGCACACCGGGGACAGGCACTGCGTTCCCAGAGCGGCTGCGATCCCTGACCGCCCTGTCCCCTTCCCTTTCCCTTGGCTGCCCATTTCATTTCCTTCTTTCTCTGTCCTTTCCCCCTTCCCTTTCCCTTGGCTGCCCATTTCATTTCCTTCTTTCTCTGCCCTTTCCCCCTTCCCTTTCCCTTGCCTTCCCATTTCATTTCCTTCTTTCTCTGCCCTTTCCCCCTTCCCTTTCCCTTGCCTTCCCATTTCATTTCCTTCTTTCTCTGCCCTTTCCCCCTTCCCTTTCCCTTGCCTTCCCATTTCATTTCCTTCTTTCTCTGCCCTTTCCCCCTTCCCTTTCCCTTGCCTTCCCATTTCATTTCCTTCTTTCTCTGCCCTTTCCCCCTTCCCTTTCCCTTGCCTTCCCATTTCATTTCCTTCTTTCTCTGCCCTTTCCCCCTTCCCTTTCCCTTGCCTTCCCATTTCATTTCCTTCTTTCTCTGCCCTTTCCCCCTTCCCTTTCCCTTGCCTTCCCATTTCATTTCCTTCTTTCTCTGCCCTTTCCCCCTTCCCTTTCCCTTGCCTTCCCATTTCATTTCCTTCTTTCTCTGCCCTTTCCCCCTTCCCTTTCCCTTGCCTTCCCATTTCATTTCCTTCTTTCTCTGCCCTTTCCCCCTTCCCTTTCCCTTGCCTTCCCATTTCATTTCCTTCTTTCTCTGCCCTTTCCCCCTTCCCTTTCCCTTGCCTTCCCATTTCATTTCCTTCTTTCTCTGCCCTTTCCCCCTTCCCTTTCCCTTGCCTTCCCATTTCATTTCCTTCTTTCTCTGCCCTTTCCCCNCCGCGGCCGGCCCGTGCCCAGCTGCAGGTCGCGGATGCCCCCCGAGCCACCCCCGTGGCGCGGCCCCGGCCCCGCGCTCTCCCCCGGGGGCTGCCCCGGCTCCCGGCCCCGCGGGGCGTCCGGGAAACGAGCTGGGTCAGCGTGGAGAGGCTCCTCTGGTGTGCTCCGGGAAGTTTTGCTCGGTGAAAGGGCGCTCGGAGCCCGGCAGGGGCTGCCCGGGAGGCTCGGGGTGCCCATCCCTGGAGGGAGCACCAGGAGCGCCATGAGCTGGGGGGACGAGGCGGGGATCGGGCTCGGCTTGGACACCACGGGCTGGGAGCGCTGTTCCAACCTCAGGGATTCTATAAAAATAAACCAAAACAAAGCATTCCTCCTGTCAGCAGTGCCTCTCTGCCGCTCCGCACAGGTACTACCTGCAGGGCGTGTGCCGGGAGGGCAGCAAGTGCCTGTTCTCCCATGACCTGGCCACCAGCAAATCCTCCACCATCTGCAAGTACTACCAGAAGGGCCAGTGTGCCTACGGCTCCCGCTGCAGGTAAAACCCCCTGTCCGGGCTCCTGTCCTGCCAGCCTCACCGCGGGACAGGCACAGAGCGAGGAACGAGCACTGAGGGAATAAATTCATTTATTAAATTCGAGTTCTGCCACAGCCAAAAGCAACTGTCCCATCCAGCAGTGGAGTTTGGCTGTGGCTCAGTTTCAGGGATTATTGTGCTCTGTAGAAATTAATTAAAATTCGGGTTCCACGAGTGTTTTCCATCCAGAGCTGCAGATGCTCACGGAGTGCCCATGGAAAGGCTGGAAGCTCCTGGTGCAGCTCCGAGCCACCCTCTAGAGCACAATTTTGGGGACTTCCAGCTCTGCCTGGGAGCACAGCACCCTCCTCGTGCCCTCCTGACTTGGTGTGGAGGTTCAGCAGTTCCACAGCTTTCCCTGGAGCCTCCCTAACTCCATTAGGGAATGCTCTGAGGAATTCCCTGCTGGCTGAGCAGCCTGGAGCTCACCCTGGAGATCCCTGCCTTCCCTAATCCATGTTCCAGACCAGCATCGGGGGCTGGACCCCCGTGATTCCATCAGCTGCTCACTTGCAGTCGCTGCTGTGGGCTGGCCTGAGGGATCAGAGGTGGCTGCAGGCTGGTGTAGTTCTCCTCCAGCTGTTCTGCTGGGTTTGGGGCACTCAGTGCACGTGTCCAGGTCCAGAAACAGGGATGGGGAATATTCCTGTTCCAGTGAAAATATTGCAGCATTTGGATACGTCCATGGAGCATTCTCTGTACTCCCGGGGTTACTCCTGCTCTGCCGCTGGAGTATTTCCACAATTTTACCGGGGTGTTTCCATGGCTTTTCTGGAGTATTTCCACAGTTTTACTGGAGTGTTTCCCCAGTCCCGCCGGATGTTTGGGATCCTTCCCTTCACCGGCTCAGCTGTCGGGCTCGGTGTCCCGGTGCCCGGCCGTGATCCCGGTTTTCCTGCCGCAGGTATGACCNGATTCTGTGATATTTTAGTCTATTTGTGACCACAAAACACCTGAATAAATGCTGCACTTGAACTTTTCGTAGGCAACTTTGGGAAATTCCTGCAATCCATGAGCAGAAAGGGCTCAGAGATGAGATCCCATGGGAAGAAAATTAAATTTGGAGAGAGAGGAGCTGATGGGGGCTGAGTGCTGTGCGCTTGTCTCTCCAGATCTGTGCGGCACCAGCGAGGACAAGCAGCGTCCCAGTGCTCCCAGTGCCCCCGGGGCCGTGCTGTGCCCCAGCGAGCCCGGGGACAGCGAGGAGGGCAAGCCCCACTCGTACCTGGAGGCGATCTGCAGCGGGCTGGAGGAGGAGCCGGGCGCAGGGGGCTGTCCCGGGGCCGGGGAGCAGCTGTGTCCCTACGCCGCTGCCGGCACCTGCCACTTCGGGGAGCGCTGCCTGTACCTGCACGGGGAGCTGTGCGAGATCTGCGGCCTCCAGGTGCTGCACCCCTTCGACCAGGAGCAGAGGAAGGCCCACGAGATGGTAAAGGGGGAGCTGGGAGAGCTGTTCTGTTCAGGGGTTGGGCTGTTTGTCCTAAAGAGAAACCTCTGTAGAAAAACCTCTTCCAAAGAGCTGCTGTTTCACTGCTTGTCTGGAGAATGGTGCTGAGTGCTCTGCTCGAGCCTCTGGGGCTGGATTGGCAGTCATACTGCAGAGAGAATCCTGGGGTTTTCCCCACTTTATCCCTATCAGAGACTGGCCTGCAGCCTTCTCCCACAGCACCCTGAAATCTCCCAGGAGAACCTTTGGGAGGTCTTTGAGTCACCAGCTCACCTTGCAGTGCTGTGGGAGTGGGAATGGGCTGTGGGTTGTCACTGCTGGGATGAGAAATGCTGCAGGAAAGAGACTTTGTTCCTTAACTGGGTCAAAATTGGCATCTGGTGAATGAACGTGGCCTTAATTATAATCAGAGGAGCACCCTGAGTGTGGCACCCATTCAGTGAGATGTTTTTGGGAATGTTTGAAGCATCAAATAATTCAATACTCATTCCCTGGCAGAGATGCAGAAAGGGGTGAATGAAGCACCCTGGCATCTTTGTTTCTGACAACTGGGAGAACATGATTGAATTGAATGTTTTTAAATCAAAGTGTGACAGTGACAGGTAGGAAAGCTGCCCTTAGTGAGTGTTTGCCCTGCAGCAGCTGCTTCCCAGAGGGAATTTGCTTTGCCAGGCTGGCTCTCACAGTGACTCTCTCCCCTGGCAGATGTGCATGGCAACATTTGAGCACGACATGGAGAGGGCCTTTGCCTTCCAGGCCAGCCAGGACAAGGTGTGCAGCATCTGCATGGAGGTGGTGTATGAGAAACCCTCAGCCTCAGAGAGGAGGTTTGGGATCCTGTCCAACTGCACCCACACCTACTGCCTGTCCTGCATCCGCCAGTGGAGGTGTGCCAAGCAGTTTGAGAACCCCATCATCAAGTGAGTTGTGGGGCTGGGAGGGGCTGGAGCTGCTCTCAGGGAGCTGCAGGTGTTCCAGAGCTCAGCAGAGCCTGCTCCAGGTGCTGGCCAGGCTGACAGAGCTGCCTGCAGGGTGCACTGGGTGTCCTTTGGTACCAGCTCCACTGTGGGGAGTTTGGCCAGAGGCAGCTCAGCCTTCTCTGGCTGTGTGGTCAGAGGACTCTGGAACAGCTGGGACCTCTGTAAAGCCCTGCCCCTTGCACTCACCTGTGTGCAAAACCAAAAATTCCTTTTTTTTCCTGTGTATGTGCTTAATTATGGGATTTTCCTGTGTGCAAAACCAGGAACTCATTTTTTTTCCTGTGTATGTGCCTGATTCTGGGATTCTCCCCTGAATTACAGCTTGCTCCAGGGAAATGTCCCACTAACCATAGTTTTATCTGTATCTCAGTAAATGCCTTTATCTTCTAGCTCAACAAAAAACATGTTCCAAACACTTAAAACATCCAGTTAGGGAAGTTTCCCTTTTTTGACCATCTTTCAAGTTACAAACACGCTGAAGAAAAGGTGGGAAATATTTTCAGTCTTCTACCAAAATAGACTTTTCAGCACAAGTTTCATTGAAGTGACCATCAGCATTTCAGAAGGCTGAGACACCAATTTGTGTTTTTGGCTTGCTGCTGCATTCACAGAGCACAGTTTGTTTCTGCAGACTGAGGAAATCCCTGGTGCTTTTGCTCAGGGCCACAAACAAACACAAGCCCTGGGTGCCCTGATCTGGGTTATTCCAACTGGAACTTGCAACAAACACACACTAAAGCGTGGAGGAGGTGTCTGCTGCCTGGGGTGACACAGATCCCCTGGCCCTGGGGAGGACTGGCAGACTGGTGAGGGTTTCAGGCTGGGCAGGTTCCAGAGCATCTCTGCTTTGCTTTTCCTGCAGGTCGTGCCCCGAGTGCCGGGTGATCTCCGAGTTTGTCATCCCCAGCGTGTACTGGGTGGAAGATCAGGAGAAGAAGAACGAGCTGATTGAAGCATTCAAGCAGGGAGTGGGGTGAGTTCAGCATCCACCCACACGCCTCACGTTGTTCTTTAGCTGCTCTAAGATTCAGACAATTGCTGAGCCTTTATTTTTAAACTCGGTGTAATTACAGACCACTCTGCTGCTCAGCTCTGCTCACACTTGTGCTTCACTCTGTGGAATTGTAGGGCACAAATTCAGCCTCCTTGTGCTCAGGAATGCTATTCCAGCTCCCTTGCCAAAATTGGCTTCTGTGGATCCCTCAGCCACAACTGCCTGGGAGGTTGTTGGTGCTGAGAGCAAACAGGGAAAAGAAATGGAGCAGTGGGAGAAAAATCCCCGTGGCCTTAGTGAGGTCTGCTGGAAATGGCAGATGCTCCAGGGCTGCATTCCCTGTGGTGTCCAGCAGAAATGGGGCTGGAGTGAGGCCTATGCTTTCCAGAGCAGTGAGAAACTGTCACTCCTCTCCTGCTGCCTCTTTTCAAAACAGGCAGAGCAGGCCTGCAATCTCCTCTGCAGTTGTTCCTCATTGTAGAACAATTTAATTGTAGAAAATCCCCAATACCCCCAGGTCCTGTGGAAGGATCCCCCCTGGAACTGCTTCGCAGCCAGGACAGCTTGGGGAACCAGGAGAGCTGAGGGAAACTTCAGTTAACAAAATATTGGCACAAACCCTTCAAAGGAGATAAGAAGAGGAATTGGGTCAAAAAATGCAGTGGTAGGAAATGCAGGAGAAAACAGGCTAGAAAAATAGAAATTACTTGGCTCATGGTGATGCTCTTTGAACAACCTTCACTTTCCACATCTTAAGGCAGTTCCATTTTATTTGATTTATGATGCTGTTCTTTTTTAGGTGTTTTTGTTCACTTCTCATGATCTTTGCCCTCTCTTTCACTGCTCTCAGTTGGGGAATGGGAGGTCAAAGCTCTGGCTGTGTTACCAGAGCATCACTGAGGCTGTGGGGACTGAACTGCATCTCCTTCCCTCCAGCTGAAGGCAATAACCCTGGCTCTTGTGATTCCCTCAGGAAGAAGCCCTGCAAGTACTTTGAGCAGGGGAAAGGGACGTGTCCCTTTGGAGGGAAGTGTCTGTACCTGCACGCTTACCCCGACGGGACCCGCGCTGAGCCCGAGAAACCGCGCAAGCAGCTCAGCTCCGAGGGCACTGTCAGGGTAAGCAGTGCCCAGAGCCTCATCTCAGGACACCTGGCATTCTGGGAATGGCTCCTGCCATGCAGGACCAGTGACAACAGCACCTCTCACTGGTCCTTGGGCAAGGGTTTGTTCCTGGGGACAGAAGAAACCTGGGGCACAGAAAAATCAAAGCAACGATATTTTGTGGTTAATGACATTGAACTGCAAAATCTCATTGCTTTGTTTTTCCAGCCATTTCAAACTTTTGCTCACAGGAATTCTGCCCTTAAAGCTTTCACCCAGAGTACTAAAAGCTCCTTTCCTAAGTCACTAAGGGCAGCTGGAAAGGATAAAACTTTAAAAAGTGGTGGTGGCTCTGCCCCAGCTGTGTCCCCTCAGTGCCTGTTGTGGGACATGAGAGCCTGGCTGTCACCCTGAGCTCAAACCCAGCTTTGGGATCTCAGCTTGTGACTGGTTTTTAAAGAGGAAAGAAGAGTGACAAAGGCATTGTTGTGCTGTCCCAGTGGCTGGGAGGTGCTCAGCAGCTTCTTCTCTCTTGCAGTTCTTCAACTCGGTGCGCCTGTGGGACTTTATCGAGGACAGGGAGAGCAGGAGCACGGCCGGCCCCGACAGCGAGGTCACGGAGCTGGGGGAGCTGTTCATGCACCTCTCCGGGGCCGAGGAGGATCCCGCTGCTGCCCCCTGAGGCCACCCAGCCCCTGCGAGCCCAGCCCTGCAGCTATTTATTAGCCAAGCTTTTACTCTCTCCAGCACAGGTAGAACAAAACGTGCCCTGGTGGTTACTTGTGCAGTCCTGGTGAAGTTTTCAAATAGTTTTTATATGGTGACAACAACAACAAAAAGACTAAAATATATTAAAAAAAATAAATTGACTGCATGGAAAAAAATCCCTTAATCCCAGGAGGGTTTTCTCCCTCTCTGGCCTAACGTATGCTGTCTTGTGAGCTGAGTGGTAGTGTAAATACAGGTCAGTGAAAGCTTCAGCTGGTAAAAACTGTTGCTAAATAGAGTTTGGGTGCTTTTGGGTTTTTTTTCCTCCACTGAACCAGCTAAATGTATTAACTACACAACCCTCTGGGAATAATGGTCAGTGTAGGGTTTTCTCCTTAAAAAGGAGCTGGTACCTGATACCTCAAACAGTACCTGGAGTTCTCTGGGTGTGTGGGGATGGGGCTGGCCAGGCCTGGCTCTGCAGGTGCTGCCAGCTGAGTTCCCAGCCCTGTTTCACACTAATTCCAGTGCTCAGAGCCAGAGTGGCTCCTGCAGCACCTGCTGGAAAGCAAATGCAGCTGCTCTAATTTAAACTGGGGCAGAGCTAAACTGAACTCACTGCACAACCTGGAGTGAGGTGCAGTCCTGCCCAGAGCCAGGAGTGGCTCTGCACCAGCTCAGTGCCTCCATTCCCCTTTTCCCCAGCCTCTGAAGGCTTAGGAGGGCTGAGGAATTCATGCAGAGCTCTGCTGAGTGAACTGAACTGTTCCTGAATTCTGGCTTTGTGAAAAATGTGATTCCTGTCTGCGTGGCAAAGGCAGTTTGATTGTGGAATCTGGTACCAGAAGTTCATTCTGCCGATTTGTATTAACTTTGTAGTTAAACCAAGAATTCAGGTGTGCACAGAAGTGGCTGCTGAGCACCAGCACGGACACACCTGAGCATGAGCTGTGCCTGACTCAAGGTCCTGCAAAGCCCCTGGGGCTGGAGTGAGACTGAGCAGTGTTTGTAAATACAGAGATGTGGGGTTATTTTAGAGCACTTTGGCTGCAATGGAAGGCAGCTGTGCAACTGGTTTGGTTATTACCTACAGCAATATAAAAACATAAAAATACTACTAAAAATGTGTAAGAAAGAAAGGAAGGTCAAGAGCAGAAAGGTTTGTGATCACCACCCATGGATCAGGGATGGGCACGGGCTGGGTCCACCAGGGCTGGAGGATTATGAAGCAAAACGTGTTCAGGGAGCTGCTGCCAGCTGGGCAAACAGGGCCCTCCCTGGGCTGGGGACAGCAGAAACCTTCACCTGGGATTCCAGCATTTTGAAGTGGCACCAAAGAGTGACTCCAGGATGATCCACTCAGCTGCTGGTGGCGTTTCTGGGTCAGGATGGTGACCCTGCATCCTCCCCTCTGTGCTCTGACCTGGCAATTCAACTTTCCCATCATTATTTCCCCCCTGAAGTTCATTTTTAGCAGTGCTCCCTGCACAGTCAGGCCTGGCCTTGGCAGTGTCTGTGACAAACATCAGTTCTCAGCTTCTTGGTAAAACTGGCCCAGCAAAGCTCTCAAGTCCAATCATTGGTCAGCACTAATTACAAAGGAGAAGGCAAATTATCCCTAAGGGGGATGTCACACTGAGATGGTGTTTCCAGGACACTCCTGATTTACTTTGCCCCAAGAAGCCATGAGGAGTGGTCTGAAATTAAAAATATAACTTGTTTTTGAAAGCTAGCCAAGGAGTTACAAGGTCTGAGTTTCTAAGTTCTTCACTCAGCACCTTTCATTTAACTGGACATCAAGCGCTGGCTAAAATAAACCTATTTATCAAAAATATGTTCAATTTTCAAGACACAATCTGGTTTGAAAATCATGGGTTAATGGTTTCATTTAGGAAATAAGAGGTCAAGTAAAAGCAGCTTACCTGTTCTGGATTTTTTTTCTTCCCTTTTTTAAGCTTATTGTAATGAAGTGAAAATTAGAGAGAAATAATGTTCAGAGAGAGCTGCAGTCCAAATACCAAGAATATTATTAAAAACCATGCACAACTCTGTGGAGCAGTCTCCTTCAAGTCTCAGTTCACTTTTTAGGAAGCAGAAGGATTAACATCCCACCTTTGTTCTGTTATAGAACACCCTGAACACAGACTGGAGGTGATTTCTCCTCCCTTCCACAGGAGCTCTGTGGGGTTTTGCTGCTGCAGAGGAGGAGCTGCAGTGGCTATTGGGCCATTCCAGGGAATGCCACAATTCCCAGCAAAGGCAAAACCCCAAACTGGGCTTCCATCCTTGCCCTAATAAGCACTTTTCACCAATTGCTGTTTAAAAAAATCCATTTTTAGATTCAGCCACCTATTTCTGTCCTCCATGGAGTTCAGCCAACACAAAACACTCAAACAAGAGAAAACAGAGCAGAAGTGGCGCAGGGAAGGAGCCTGAGAGCTCATCAGGGTGGGTGTCCAAAGCAGCTGAAAGATCATTACAGTAGAAAAAACTGTCTTGTTGTGTGACTGGAAATGTAGAGGTTGTTTTATCAAGTGTTTTTACTTGCACTGCTATTATTTATCAATTATTTTTTAAGAGAATCATTCAGAATGTCATTTCCTGAGTTTTCCAAATGCAGGTGGCCCACTCAAGAACTGTGGATGGTTCCGTTAAAAATGATGACATTGAATCTTAAACCTAAAATTTAATTTATTTTATTAAAATAAGATAATCAGAGGAACCTTGGCTTACAATAAATGCATTTTTCTCAGGAGCAATAAAAACAAAATTAAAACCCAAATCAACAAGAAAAACTGTATTTGCTCAGTTTCCTCTTGCTAGTGCATCTCTTGGACGACAGCTTCTGCAGGAGATGGGGACATCCCTCAGCCTTTTGCAGCCCAGCATTCCTCACTCACCCTGCCTGGGCTGCAGGAACAGGTCCATAGTACCAAAGGCAGCTGGAGGCTTCTCTCAAGATGACCAAAGCAGGGCTGGCTCTCACCTCCTTCTCTGAGCAGGACAATTCATGACAGATTCCATCCTTTTTTTTTTCTTTTTTTTTTGCAAGAGTTTTTCTTCTATGTGCAAAACTATTGCAAAACTATTTTGTGTTGAATTAGCATTTGAACTTATTTCATTGGCTTGGTGAAGCTCTTAGGCAGGAGCTGATTTCCAGAGTTCTTTCCTCTTCCCACTCACTCCAGGCACAGCTCCCCAGGGGGAGGTGGCACTTGGCATGGGGCACTCAGAGCACCAGAATGTCACCTGTCCCCAAACCCAGCCAGAGCCACTGCCAAACAAACAGCCATCGCTTCTGGGAAGGGGAAAATAAGGCTCAAGTGCATCTATTAAAAAAACAGTAATAGATCTCTTGATTTGTAGTCTGTTACCTCTCCCAGAACAAGAGATGGTAGCAAAGGCAATGAGGAGCTGTGTCCCTGCAGGCTGGCACTGCACGGATCCGGAGCAGCTGCTTTGTACAATGGCACCTGCTGGAGGAGGAGCCTGGCCACGAGGCATGGGGAGCACAGCTCCTGCTGCTGCTGCTGCAGCTGCACCCCGGGGAGCAGAGGGCAGGCAGGAGCAGCTCGGGGCTCTCAGAACACGGGCAGCCTGGTGGAGGTCAGCGTGCACGAGTTGATGTCCTCGGTGTGGGCGGCGCGGTGCAGGGACGGCTCCGAGGCGCTGCGGTTGATCTTGGGCAGAGAGTGCTGCAACAGCTCGATGGACGACAGGATCTGGGGGAACAGCAATCACAGAGGCTGCTGGGACTGCTGCAACAGCAGCTCCCTCTGCTTCCGTTCAGACTTCCATTCATTCATTCATTCATTCTATTCTTATCCAGTGCAATTACAGCTTTAAGTTTTATTTTAATGCTCCGTGGGGCACTGTAAACATCTCTCCAGCTGGAGGAATCCACTCTGCCCACCACTGTCAATGCTCAGGGAGTTTCAGAGGGTGGGAGGGAGTTTCAGTTCACAGTCATTAGGATCAATTAACAATCACCTAAACCATCTTCCAGTAGGGTAACAGAAAAGAACTGCATTGTCTGCCTGACACTCAGAAAGAACTTCCTAAACAATACCTGATTGCAGCAGCAAGAAGTTGTTTATCAGAAATTGCTGATGTTTAATTAATTACTCATAATTAGTATAAAAAAGTACCTTCACCATCCTCACGGTGACAGGAGAAGGTGAAGCATTCCTTGCAAACGTACCAAAAATGGTTACATGAATTGACACCCCCCAGTGGATTTTGTTGTGGGGAAGGAAAGGAGGAGCAGCCTCTCATTTCCCTCAACCCTACTCTAAAATAAAATGGATACCCAGATATATATTTCATTTTTATTGTGTGAGGGTGGGGTTTGGCTCATCTCTGGACAGGTCAGGTGTTGAAAGCCTGCTCTGCTGCTGGTCCATGAACTTTATGTAAAGTACAAATAGAACCAAACCACAAACTGCCAGAAGAGCTGCATTACGAAGACAAAAGCAGGACACAGGCTGCACTTGACAGGAACCCAAACTTCTGAGCAGACTCCTGTGTGCTCATGGCTCCTTATACAACAATCCCCAGCCTCTTGTGCAGAGCACCCCACTCACCTGTGGGAACAGAGGTCGTTCTTCCCTCACTTTCTTCAGACAATCTGCTACCAGCCTCTTCATGGCCTTGGGGCAGTTCTTGTACAGCTTGCTGAGGTCTGGGGAAGCGTAGCCCCGGCCAACCATGAAAATGATCTGCAAAGCAATGACCAAGCACAAAAAACAGGTTACAGAGGGGCCTCACTGCTGGGGGGCTTCAGGGCCCCCAAGGTGATTGAACCCAGTCCCAAAGGGCCCCAACAGAGCCCTGCAGGTTTGGCTGGGTAAGAATTTTACAGCTTAGTAAAGACTGAACACAAATACTCAAGATTCAAAGGTAGGACAATCATTACTGGGGTGTTTTTTGTCCTCAGTAAAAAGCACCAAGTGCAATTTTCCTGATGTAACAGCAGCACATTGAACACCAAAAGGGGAATTCCCCATAAGTGCAAATGTATAAAGCAAGTATAAATGTATGAACCAAAACCTGTATTTACTGTGTGAATAAATTAACAGGGCACTTCAAAGGCATTTTTCCCTTGAGTAGCTGCACTGTCAGTACTGAGGTGACCATTCAGATACAGACTGACTGCAAAGCAAGGCAGGCTGTCAGCACCACCTCAGCTGTTTGAGTTCTGTTTCTCCTCCATTTCTCCAGGCCAGGGGGATGTGCCCTGCCCCAAATGAACGGGGCTGTTCCCAGAGGGTCCCCACCTGATCTCTGTTGTTGATGTGGGAGTAGGGCAGCTCCCCTGTCATCAGCTCATATAACACTATTCCATAGGAGTAGACATCTGACTGGAAGCTGAAGGGGTTGCTGTCCTGCATCCTGATCACCTCGGGGGCCTGCAGGGGGAAAAGCAAATTAGGAACAAAAACACAAAGCACAAGAGCAGGGAAAGTACTTGGGAGGCAGAGACAGTGAGCTGAGCTAGAAATGAATGAGCAAAACCCCAACCCTGACCTTGGATGAGTTTACCTGAGGCTCTGGAGAAGTTCAGGCAGGGCTACTCCACACCTTATTAAAAATATCAGTGCAGTCCAGAGCACACAAAAAAATCAATGCTTTAACTGAACAAGAATTTTACCATTAGAAAAACTGTTATTATTTGGATGCGCAGCATTTATTAACTCCTGTTACATAGAACTGAGCCTGAGTTCCACCATCACTTCTTAAACTGGTATCAAAGTTAAAGGGGAAAAATACAAAATTCTAATCTCTTGTAAATGGATACCAAAACATGGTCAGGAAATGCCAAAGCCAAATAAAAAACAGCACATATTGAGGATCAAGGGAGAAATGCAGGAACCTCTTAACATGTTTGCAAAGTTATGGAGCTTCTTAAAATAACGATGTGGAATGATTGAACAGAACAAGGTGTGAACCATCAAAAGAACTTTCCCATTGGTTAAGATTTATTTTCTGTCCTGAAGAATTCCCTCAGAATTACTGAGCAAAGCACTGCAATACAACAGCACAAAAACCCCAGTGAGGGACCACAGGAACTTTAGGGAAAACCTCCCCTTCTGTGTAATGACAGCTCAGCAAAGATGGGCTATAAATGACTAAAATAATAAATAAATTTAAAAAGAAAGCATGCAAAGAGCAAATATGCAGAGATTTTCCCCCAATGTTTGTTTCCTTTATACAAATACACTGGGTAAATTAGTTTTAAATCCTTTTATGGAAAGCTTTAAAAATTGGCTTTTTGTATAATTTTTTAAAAGAAAAAGCCATTTCTACTTTTCTAACTTTGTTTCAGGTGATGTGTGTATTTTTACAGAGCACAAACCAGCCTTGGCCAAGCCTCTTGATATTTTTAATGTCCATTTCCAGCTGCCAGTGCACCCCTAAATATTCAAATAACTCCCAAAGCAGAATCCTGGGGTGCCTATTTTGTACAATCAATCTCTCCAGCACTTCCATTTTCACTTGTCCTGCAGCTGGAATAAAAATCTACACAGAACAGATTTGAGTGTTCAAAGAGTGTTCAAGGAAAAGAGGCATGAGGAGAACATCTACAAGCAGGGAATTTTTGCTCACCATCCACAGGATTGAGCCCGTGGGCTGCTCCACCTGCTGGGATCCACTCCACCTGGATTTTACAGTGGCCAGACCAAAGTCTCCTATTTTCACTGTGAGCCCTTCATGAAGAAATATATCTGGAGTTTTGTTAAAGAAACTGCAAAATAATTAGGTCAACAGTTGTGGATTTTCTAGCCAGTGCTGCTTGTTTTATTTCCAGCTGCTGGGAGCTGTGTGTGAAACAAAGGAAAAGGGATTTTATTGATGGCAGCCAAGCTTCAATTAACATTTAACACTAAACCAGAGCAGAAGTTCCAGCATTATTTGTGGATTTATCAGTTCACTGCCATCCATGGCTGCAGCTCCCTAAATAACTGGTGCTGAGAAAGCACAGAGGTCTCAACTCAGAAAAAGAAAAGAAAGAAAAACAATTAAACAGAGAAATAAGTATCAAAAATGAGATCTATTTCCATAGAGTTCTCTGGCAGATCTCCTGGATTTAACTATGATTTGAACAGGAAATATATCCAGATTATTTATAATTATCTCCTTCATGGATCTGTTTTGGATACCAGCACTTTCTTTGCTGGGGTTATTTGAAGAGGATACCATTTCATGATTGCATTTAGGAATGTTGCAAGTTCAGAAAGATAATTAATCAGAAATATAAACATGACTGACTCCTCATTGCTATGTCAGGAGCAGAGCTGATTTATTTCACAGAAATGATCATCAGGAATCACAAATTTCTGGCCTCCCATACACTAAAATAAATGGGGTTTTTGAGTTGAACTGAAAATGGATTTTTTTATAATGACATTTGCAAAACATCCTGCTCCCATCTGATGGAAGGAAACCCCAGTTCCTGCTGGGAATCCGTGGATGTTCTGGTAATTCCAAAATCAGACATTTCAAAGGTGGAAGACATCAGCTCACAACATTTTCCCTCCAGATTCATCACTAAATATCTATTTTTGCACAAAATAGAATGGCAAAAGGCTGCCTTTTCTGGAGTTTAAAGTCACAGTTTTGGCTTCATTTCTGCCAGTCATGGGAGGAATTCTAAATATATTAAAAATACACAAGGAACAGAAACAAACCCCATGTGTGCACACAGATCACACGCACCTCCCATCAATGAGAGACCAGCATTTGGGTACCAGAGCATTGAAAAAAACTTCATTTAAATAAAGTAAGAGACTTCTGGAGCACAACTGGGGCACATTTTTATGCCAAGTGTGGTAAACAAGCACAGATGTGCTGGGGAATTCCTTGCTAAAAAGCAGCTTCTTGCTCATCAGTAGTTATATAAATATATTTGAAACATCTATTGCAACCTCCCCAGAAAGTTCCACATCACCAGTAAATCACTCCCTCCCTGCAGAGAATCAAGATTCAGGAAGGATACTATTGGATTTCATGTCTCTGTGAATGATGTTCTTTGCATGTAAATAGCTGTGAAGGGAAAAGCAGAAGAGAGCCATGAGCAGGGCTGCTCACAAAGAGCATCTCCATTCCCCACTGAGTTTATTCAGTTTATTGCACCCCAAGCCCTTCACACAGAGTTTATTCAGTTTATTGCACCCCAAGCCCTTCACACACCTCTGCCTGTTTAGGATGAGTCTGTCCGGGGAACAAAGAAATGCAGCAGTAAAAAAATGTCAGGAGGAAGGGGTGGCATCAGTTCCACTAACCCTGGAAAACTGGGACTGTCCTCATACCCACAAAATCTGTATCCTGTGCTGAAGTTTATTGTTCCTAACTCTCTTGATTTTTATGTGCCCAGTTTTTTGGTGTCTGACTGGAAACCTGGGTGCTGATCCACAGAATGGATGAGCTCTGGCAGCAGCAGCCGCTCCACAGCTCCCAACATCAGAACAAGACAGGTGGAAAATGGTTCCAAAATAACATCTGTGTGAGTCCTGTGGAACAGAGCAGCCACCCCTCAGCTCAGAAGAGAGTGCAATTCAGTGTGTGTCACACCCTGCAGGGTTACAGTAGGGCAGGAAAAGCCCCTTCGTTCTGTGCTTAAACAGGGTTTCAGCTGCTGCACTCCAGCAAGACCTCAAGCTCTAAAAGCAGATAAAATACAGAAAATCTAATTGATAAATGACACGAGCTAAGACAAGAATCCATGGGAGAAGTAACTAAATCAGAGCACAGCTACACCCAGCAGCACTGAGTGAGGAGCCCCTCCATGGTGCAGTGTTTTGGCTGTCCCAGCACTCAGCACTGGGGCTGGGGAGGGAGGAAGGGCCAGGGCAGGCTCCGAGACCCCACTCACTCCATGCCCTGCGCCGTCTGGCGGGCGATGTCGATGAGCTGGAACATCTGGAACTTGGTCTCCTGCACATGCAGGTGTTTGTAGAGGCTGCTGCCCTCACACCACTGTGTGACAATGGCCAGGTTGTCCTTGGTCATGTAGCCCATGAAGAGCAGGATGTTCACGTGCCGGGTCTTCCTAACAGAGGAGCAGCAAGAGAAAAATCAGTGCCTGCATCAAAAATGCTCTCAAAGGTTCTTCAAAAGGAATGGATTTCATCTTTGGAATCCCAGGTCAATGTGTGAGTGAGGTTTGAGTTTGCAAATAATAAAAATAATGCCACACTCACCAATTCTCTATGTATTTTTTTATATAAAATCAACCTTTTTGCTTTTTAGTTACAATACTTCCTTTTAATTATTTTAAATCGATGTTTAAGAAAAGGAGGTCTGAAAATTCAAACAGTTTGACATCAATGACCAGCAGTCACACTTGCAAGTGGGATTAGAAATGACTGGATGACAGAAATCACCCTGAAAGCTGTGAAAAGGTGTCAGCTTTGAGAAGACTGAATCCCAGGAGGACAGAAAAGGATAAATATAAATCCTAGAGGAATTATCAGCTGAGTTTTTATGTATCTGATTGGTTTTCTTCCAGGAGTAACATCATAAATTCTTCATTAAACACTAAAAAACCTCAGTATTTGAAAGCAGAAAACAGTTACACTGATCAGTGTATAATTTTAAGGGGAAAAAAGTTATTATGCTGCAATTTGAAGAGGAAGAATTCAAGTGTTCTGCTTTGTGGGGAAAATTAGGGCAGAATTTATTGATCCTCACCCTTTTACTACCCAGTGGGAGCTGAACAATTGTGGGTGTTACCACACCACAGAAATACTCTGAACTATGATTTTTACTTATTCTTCTCTGGAAATCTGCTTTTTGTGGCTCTCCCACAGAGAATATGGGGCCAGAAGGCTCCAAAGGAAGGCTGGCAGCCAAAAGCAGCACCTGGAATATGAGAACTGAGCAGTGAAACTCCAACTCACCTCAGGACAGCCACTTCATTCCTGAAAGCCTGGAACTGCTCTGGGGTTGGGTCTACAACCTTTAGGATCTTCACTGCTACATCCCCTGCAAAAGGAAGGACCACAAAAGTTGCTAAAAATGCACCTTTTCCTCCCCAAAATAGCATTAATATAGAATGTCATTAAAATTCCTGATTTGTGCAAAGGTCAAGATTTCCCTGCAAATTGCTGTGGTATCAAGCAATTAATTTACCTTAATTTCAGTCTAATGGAAAACATCATTAATTAATTAATTATTCACACACCTCTCTATTCTTTAAGGGCTGTGGTTGGCTAAAATGCTTTTTGCAGGACATTTATCCACACACCTTTGTGTTTTTATGATCAAATTTAAATATTAAAGTGTTTTCATATATAAACTTCATTTGGGCACATGAGAAAACCTACCAGCTCTCCTTCATGCAGAATTTCTCCAGTTAATTATTTAATTCTTGATACTTAATGTTCTATTAAAATCAATCTTAGTATGAAGTTATTTTTTATTGCCTTGCTGAGGGAAATCTTCCTGAACTTATTTTTCCTGTAGATTTCTGGGTTTCATTTCAGTTCCATAATGAAAATCAGAAACTCTTCATGACTTTTAGTGCTCCAATATTGCTTCCCTTGCTGCTGACAGGATTTGGGCTTTGAGGCATGCAAGTGTTCATCCATTAAAAACAGAGGACAGCAGATAAGTTTCCAGATTTCGTTTGTCAGGCTTTTTTTTCCTGACAATCCTGCTGCTTAAATTAGGGCCTGGAAGGGTTTCTGGCTGTTTCTTTTCAAAAATCACAAGCCATGAAATTGGAAACAAATTCTGCAGCTCTGCAGGGTCCCTGTTTTCAAAATATTCCCACTACCTACAGATCAAACTCTCACACCGAGCATTTTTTCACTGAAAAAACTCCACAGCAGAAGCAATTTCTGCTGATTTCCTTTCCCTCCCACCTTGAAACGAAGCATGCTAATTAAATCACAAAGGTTTTAAGTGAAGGTAAACATAATTTAACAGCAGGCTGTGGAATTTCCCAGCTAACAGGACATTTTTAGCAAGCAAGCTGGTGTGGAATGGAGAGATCAGTGGGGTGAAAATGGAGCTGCAGTTGTGAGATTCAGGTTTGGGTGTCTGGGATTTGCTTTAATTCCAGTGCTGCTCTAGGAGGCAATTCCTGGTGCCTTTGGTGGTAAATGAGCACCCAGCACCCCTAAATCCACTTTCCCTCCTGAAATATTTAAGGAAGTGGTTCCAGTCATCCACCACGAGACACCCCTGGGTTCCTGCCCCCCCAGACCAGGACTCACCGTGCCACTTGCCCTTGTAAACTGTCCCAAAAGAGCCTGAGCCTATCCTGGTAGAGAGCATCACTTCACTGGCTTCTATTTCCCAGTAGTAACTGGAGTCTCTCTGTCCACGAGGCCTCTGCAACAACAGGTCACAGGGATTTAATAGTTCACCACTTTTATTTTATACACACAAAAAAATCACTTTTTGTGATTGGCTTATCATGAAGTTCTGCCTTAGAAAATTAAACTCTAATCTTAGATCCTAAAAGCAATAAATATTTTATTATCAACTCTTTAAAAACACCTGAAATATTTAAGGAAGTGGTTTCTTCCAAAGTACAATGCTAAAATTCTGCAACTCTTTTACATATTTAAATGGAATAAGCCAAACAGATGAGAGCAGAATTCTCAAAATTCTAAGTGAGCAAAAATGTCTAAGTGAGCAAAAACTGTGAATCTCACTAAAGAACTGAATTTTCATTTTGAAAACTTAGAAGCCTTCAAAAAAACCTGAAGACATTATTAATGATTATTCCAATTTTTCTTTCTTTTCTCCCACCACTAAATTTAAATCAAACCTTTGAGGGAAAACTTGCATTTTGTTAATTCTATTTTCCCCTTGACACTCCAGTGAAAATGAAAGCATTATCAATATCCACTTTCTATGGAAACAACACAGTTCAAACAGTGCTAATAAAGGCAATTTTAAATATAATAAAACTGAAGCAAAAAGATTCAGCCTCTAAAGATGTAAAAGATAATCCTTGGACCTGCACTGACAATGTCACACCTCTGCCTGAAATTCATCTGCCACCCAGTTTGTTCTGGGTATTAATAACCCAAGGCAATAGTGCCATCATTCCCAAATTAATTAAAATTCAATGGCTCCTCTACACACAGTGCAGAGCAATCCAAGATTAGCTGCATCTTGAAGTGCAGAAATTCATCCCAACACACCACTCCTCCCAGCACAGTTGAATTTTTTAATTAAATATCAACACACTTACAATTTTGTTTTTTTCTTGTGTGTTGGATCCAGGGGCTCTCTCTCTTTGGGCTGGGACTGGGGTTTTAGGCTGAGACCAGCCAGTTGGGCTCATATTGTTAGGACTTCCAGACAGAGCAGAGGGTGAGGCTTTAAGACAGAAACACAAAAATCCGTTTATGCACAAGAAAACGATGAAATCAAATCATATTAGAAAATGTTTAATTTTTGAAACCATACCTGATTCACTATGGCTTCGAATTGCATCCTGCAGGAGAGAAGATGGGTAATAAAGTTAATAAATGTAAAAGAGCGCTCCAAGGAACAAGCAGGGCTGGTGTGGAAACTGCTGGGCCAGTTTTGGTCAAGTGCAACACAGGAGTGGCCAACAGCAGCAGGATTGGGGATTTGCTCATCCCACCAATCCTGCAGGAAACCCATGCAGTGTGTGAATTCTTACACAACAGGGAGGAGAGCCACAGCTACCAAACAGGGAAGGGAAAAGAAAGGACACCAAACAAGAAGAACCAGCAGCAGCACTGCCTGCATTCCCCAGAGCTCCTGGGATGGGCTCTGTCCCCAGGGACAACTCCCAAACAGCTTTTGGGTTAAAGCAGGATTTTAAACCCCCCAAAATACTCCAACTCAATATCCACTGTGAAATAACTCCTCCATACCACTTCAACCCCCCAAAAATGCTACACTGAGTGCCCCTACACAAATCCCTCTCCTTTTCCAAGCACATTCCCACAGGGAATTTGGAGCAGTGTTTTCCCCCAGGTCACCAAGACAGTGCCACAAGTGTCACCTCATGCCACGGGCACAACACAACTCTACAGCCATGCACAAGAGAGAGCTGAGCTCTGACAAACAGCACTGCACAGCTTTTCTCACCTGCCATTTGCATTATCCCAAAGTACAAACAGCAAAGGGAAAATATCCAGGGACTGTGTGAGTACAAAGCAAGAACATGCACTACAGAGAGGTTAAACACTGTCAGAGTTAACAGAAGTCAATTCAAACTCTCTAAACTCATTAGTAGAATGATAAATGTAAGGTTTCACAGGAGGACAGAACAAGCCCCCATTCCACTGCACAGTTTCTAATGAAGATTATCCTTAGCAAAGACTCAGTTATGAAATGCATTATTTTAGTTCATGAGTTGCATTCACCCAGGCTGGGTATGGACAGCATTCTTGCAGATTGCCACTGCTCAACACCTGAGTGGATTAAACTCTGCATGAACTATCAATGAAAACTCTTCAGTTTCCTAATTTTGTTCATTTTAAGGATAATAAAAACCTTTCAGAACCTGAATAACAAGTGATTGGTTTTGTCCATCAGCCTGAGAATGTAACTGCTTTCAAGGAAGCTGGCAAAGGATAACTAAAGAATTTAAACTGTTTCTCATATTTATCTATATGGAGCTCTTACTTTGAAAAAATATTTTTGAGCTTCAATCCTGATGTGAATATTTGCTTATTTGCTTCTGAATTCAACAGCAAACCAACCAAACCCCCTGTTCTTTAGAGCTATTTCACAACACAAACAACACCATCCCCAGAGCTGTAGTCTGTCAACTTCACTTTGATGGGAAATAAAAACAGTACAACTTGTTCTTAATCTCAGGGCTTTGTGTGGGTACAGGCAATAAAAATAGTTTCCAGAGGGAAAAAGCCACACAATGGAAGTGTTTTGAGAAGGTTTTGCTTTAAAGGCTGTGTGACCTAATGCCTTCTAATCCAGGCCTATTCAAATTCAGAGGAGGATGAATTCAGGCAGCTGAGCCGAACATGAAGCTCTTTATCAATTTTGCCTCTTCCAATTAACAGCCTCAATATTTGAGCATAAACATGCTGGGAAGATTCTCACCCAGTCAGCTCCAGATTAAACACTCCACGTGGACACTGCCATGGCTTAGGAGTTACAGCAATCCAGTTAATCACAAGAAAACAAAAAGGCACCAAGGAAATACCTACTCTTCCCCTCAAACAAAACCGTCTGCACCACGAGCTGGGAGAAGCATTCAGGCTGTTATTCTAGGCCAACACAGTAAGAGATAAAAGAAAAGAACAGAGGAAGTATAAAAAAGTATTTTTAAGAATTAATGTTAGGCTAAATGAAAGAAAAGGTAACCTAATTTGCTTGATATATGATAATTAAATGCAGTAAAATTTTTAATAAGTATTCCTGCTCAAACCCAGAGGTTCACTAGGATCTGTCCTTGGGTAAAGCACTTTCTTATGATGGTTTTTTTCTCCTGGTGTACTAGAAAGTCTCTGCTGCTTTGTTTTGCATTGCTTTGGGGCCTTTTAAAAGCCCTTAGGATAGAACTATTTTTAGGATAATGTGAAGAGCCAGAACAGAAAGCATTTCTGTCTTTACTGCTCTGCATGAAGAATAAAGAAAGCAATGTCTCCTTCAAGACTCACCACTCTACCCAGGTCAATAATTCAGATTTTTAGAGTGCTTCACTGTGGTTTGTGCCATCAAAGATGGGCAGCCAGGCCTCTGAAGCAGCAAAGGGCTGGAGCCAAAGAACCCCAAAGAGAAAGGGAGGACACCTTTCCCCATGAACTCTGACCAAAAACGCTTCCTGGGGCTGCAGGGCACTCTCACTCTGCTGCCAAGGTCCAGAGGAATTCTCTAACTCACTTCAGAGCATCTTCACATTTCACAGAAGCCCATAAATCACCAGCTGAAGGTGCAGGTGAACTCAGCAGTCAAAGGCCTTTGCTTGGCCTCAGAAGTTTTTAAACTATTCCAGAGGCAAAAGCACCAAACAGAGCTCACTCTCCCTTCCAAGTCCTGCAGCTCAGCACTTTCTCCTGCCACTTTTCCTGCATTTTGTTAAGGTTATCACAAAACAAAATTTAAAAAACCCAACCACTTTAGGCCTGATTTCAAAGAGCTGTCCCTCACTGCAAGTCTAAGGAAAATACCAGAGAAAGGTGCTTGAAGGCAAGGAACAGCAGAGATAGTCTCAGACAGAGCAGCCTTCAGCCCACAGACCCAGAACTGCTGTTAATTCCATACAGGAACACGAAACAGATCACCAGGAAGCTTTGACCTGAGCATTCCAAGTCCAAGAACTACACCCAGACTTAGGGCACCTTTAATCTGATTCAAAATAAACACCAGCCCCCCAACCAACCCAGATTTTTAAATCCAGGACATTGCTAGACATGTCTAAAAACCATTTCTTCACAAAACTGAGCTTAATTGTTAAGCTCCATCTTTACAATGCCCTAAAATTTGCCTGTTACTCCAGCAAAGTTGATAGACTGGAAGATTAATTAACTTCCTATGCAAATTGTGTCTCCTAAACTCTTCCACCAGTCAGCCAACTGAGGCAAGCAGTGAGTAAATGACAGGGAGGAGAATCAGTCAGTGCCTCTGAATGGGCAGTGGGGCTGTGGCTGAGCTCTGTGCCCTGGGCCCCAGCAGTTACCTCGATGATCCTGCTGTCCACGGGCATCGTGGTGCTGACCATGTGCACGTTGGGGGTGGATGTGGAGCGCTGCCTTTGGGACAGAGAGCCCTCAGAGGAAGGGTTGGAGGGGTTGAAAGTGAAGGCATGAGGTGTGGAATACCTGTGCTGGGAGCTGAGGAGGAAACAGAGACAAAGGGAAAGTTGTGGTTATTTTTTTACATTGAAAAGCACTGTTCAATGTAACCTGTCCAAAAGCAATATACACACAATTCCAAGCAGAGTAAAAGCTGGGATTTACACATCAACTAAACTATCTGGTCAGCTGAATCATTCCCAGTTTAATTTAAGAAATAAATTTTAAACATTTGAAGATCTTGTCAGCTCATATTTAATTAGTTTAGCTGAGGTCTGTTTCTGCTGTTACAAATTTTGCCACAGTTCTCCTCAATCCCCATCAAATCACATTTAATACACTTATAAAATACTGGCTCTGATAGATTAATCCAGGTCTGTGAAATTTGAATAAACTGCTCATTTCAAGCCTGTTCAATGCATAGTTCAAGAGCTAAGCCCTGAATTTTTAGAGCTTTGCAAGACTGTTCAATGGTTTCCACAGAACAGCCAGCAAGGAAGTCATGAAACCCAACACCAGTTAAAAGGAGGCCAAGACTAAAATCCAGCTCAACAAAGAGTTATAAATCATAGCTAAGGCCACTCAAACCACAGGGATCCCAAAACACAAATGTAAAATGGGCCAGCCTTCACAAAACCCTTCAAATCATCTATAAAGTTAATAAGTCACTGTTCAACAACACTGGAAATCAGAGTAAGATGGCAAAGATCAATTCCTGATGCAGTTCCCATGAAAATAAAGAAAGAAATACATAGAACCATTTACAAGTCAGCTACGTGCTCTGTGCCTCATTCCTGACCAGATTTTTCAAATGGGGTGCAGAAAAAACAAAAGCTGGCCTGCTCTCCTCAGCCTCTAGAATTTCAAGGGAAAGAATACAGGCACACGTTAGGGTCAGGGCACAGGCCCCTTGGAAAGGGACACAACTTGCATTTCAGCACTTAAAATGCTCTCTTTGGGGATCAGAATTTTCTCTAAGAGGAGCATGTTTTCAGTTCCCACTGTTCTCTCTTTAAACTCCTATCTGTCATCATAATATCAGAGCATTATTTTAGATTATGGATGTGAATCATCCACCACGAGACACAAACCTTCAATGCACACTACCTAATCAGATAAAATAAAATTAATTCACAAAAATACCAAAAGGGAGCCTTGGATTTTCTTAGACAGGAAAACAAAGGTCTCCAAAAAATCTTTAATACTCTACCTACAAATTTTAAGGCTAAAAAATTAAAAACATAAAATCTCAAATCAACGCTTTGGTGGATCTAAGAACAAGAAGGAATCATCTGTGATGAAGTGGTGTTGCTGCCCTGCACATTGATCCCAACCTTCTCTCAGATTGCTCTGCTTTCGAGGAGCTGGGGGTCTTTAATGCTTAGGCTGGATTGTTTTGAAAGAAGTGTATTTCCCAAAGGAGGAATGACAGGAAATACAAGCTTACCTAACAGGTATCCGGGAGACAGACTCCCGCATCCGTCTCATTGTCAAGGGAGGTAGTGCAGGGACACCACTGTCACTGATATTTGAATTTGGGAACAATCTGAAATATCAACAAAAACAATTACAATTTCAACTGCTACACTACCTCCTGTACAATGCTCTCGAAAGCTGATTTTTGAAAGGGCTGTTTCTCTGCAGCACAATTAACTTCATCAACACATTCCTATCTTTACATCCTGGTTTTCCTCTGTGGCTCTGCCTTCAGACTCCCAAAGAAAAGTTCTACATGGTCTTTCTAAACTTGAGACAAAATCCTTATATATCAGACTTCAGATTTCCCTGAAATGTGACACAATTAAATGTGACACAATTAAATGTGACACAATGCTATTAAAGCCAGACAGCACCAAGTGGCACAAGTCATCCTGCACTCTCTTAGTATGAGAAAATGTGTAACTACATGACCAAGTTTAGCTATAAAAAAATACAACCACCAAGATACATAAAAACAATTACAGGCTTTAACACTTTTGCATAATAAGACTTCTAAAATCACAATTTTCAACTTTTTGTAACTGGTATTAGGAAAGTATTGTCCTTCATCTGTTTTCTCACCAGTGTCAGAAGTTGGGAACACTAACACTTCCAACAGCTAAAATCCAACTGAACCATGGCCTGGTTTATTCCTACCAAGTGCTGTGTGAGAGGAATTCTGTCCCCCCGTTCAGACAAAGGGCACTGGAGCAACTGCCTGCTCACTCAAGGTGTTTGTTTGCTTGTCCCAGAATATTAAAATCCAGAGCAAGAACAAAATGCAGTTGATGTGCACGGCCTTCTTCCCCTGGGAACAGACACTCATTGCTGGCTGTTTGATGAGATCAAGACACAAAATTCTGCACACTGAGCACAGGAACTGAAGCATCTCTGTTATCAGAGAAAGAACCAACTGTCCCAGGATTGCTGGTGCCATGAAAAAGGAGCAGTCCTTACAAGAGCTGCCTGATGTTGCTCCAGTCCACACACATGGTTGGCACCTTGGTACTGCAGTGCTCGTGGAATTTGTAGCCGCACGTCTGACACCGGAAGCCGTTGAGCAGGAACTTCTGGCAGATGTCACAGAAGGCAAGCTTCAGAAACGTCTTCCGAGCCTGGAAAACGCAGCAGGTGATTAATCCCAGTTAATCAGCCTTCATTAACTGAGACTGGGATCTTCAGAGCCCAACAGAAATAAATAGCCATGTTGCAATGCTATCAGAGCCCCCAGATTGCTGCTGAGCTTAAAGCCACACTCGAAGATTCCTGCATGGATTTCCAGTTTGGTTGGAAACCTGGAAAGTTTAAAAACACTGAAGGTTTATTAAAAAAAAAAAAAAAAAAAAAAAAACCAAAAACAAAAACAAGGAAAAAAAAAAGGACAAGTGTTCTGTCAAATGCAAAAGCAATTTTTTTGCCCAGCAAGGTGACAGAGCTGTGTGAGCCAAGAGCTGGGGCTTTTGTCTGTTTTCAGTAACAGCAAAGAGGTGAAAGAGGATCAGATTGGAAGGCTCACCTCATTTTTTTTGTTGGTCAAAACTCTTGGTGTTTATCACTAACCAATATCCCTTGCATGAGAAATAAATTCCTCAGTAATTAATTAAAATAGTCTAAGGTATTTTTACCTTTTTTAAATGGCAGCCTACTTTGTTTTTTCAAAAGCTACTGAAGTATGAAAAAAGATTAAAATGAACCAAGGGTTTCTTTCTCCAGAATCCACATGGTAGGAAAGCTCCAAATTTCAGCTTCTTCCAGATCTGGAGAAAAATACTCATTTTTTGATGATCAACTGTAGATGGTATTTTCTGTAGTTTTTTTCAAATGTAACGTAGAAGTAAAGTGACTTTCAGGTTTTCTAAATCAATCCTAACCTTTCTAATGGATGTCAATGACAATCCTTTAAGATTTAGGTGTGCCACTTGGCACAAGAACAAAACAACAAAGATGCTAAAATATGGGAACAGAGTTTCTTTCCAGGGAGAAGATAATGCAAGGTAAAACTGTTAGAGTTGGGCATTATCTCTTTGTAACAAAAAAAAAACCCTAAATTTTTAAAATTAAGAAAACCCCACTTGCTACTTGTTTGTTCTGTATGGAATAAATAATCCATTTTTGAGAAGGAACTACAAGCTAAAGCCTTTCATTCCCCCAAAGAACACTCTGTCAAATTACAAGGCAGCATCAGCTCACAAAACAATGTCATGACCTGAAGAATGAACAGCACCTCTGAATATCCAGTACAAATAATAAATACTGGACCATCAGTCCAATAAAGATGCTGAACTTATCCAGCCTTTTTTGACTGATGAGCCAGAGACTGAAAATGCAAATTTTCTCCCTTTTCTGGACTTTAAAGACATTGTTATTTTACCACAACAGTTACAGACATAGGTATTTATACAAAATAAAAACAGCAATTATCAGACCTGTGGAGAACATGAACAATGTGAGCTCTGATAGCCTGTGACACCTGGGGATCACCAGTGGAATAAATACCATTCTGGCATTTCACTGCCAATTGATACTTAGGCAAAGTCACTTGTGGGGAGCGGGGGTGAAGGAATCAACCACAGCTTCTGCAAATCCCTGGGTCCAGAAAGCCAAAATCCATCCCATGCCCAAAGCTTTCTTTGGCCCAATCTGTGGTTCAATGGATACAATTCACAGCAGGAAAAGCTTACAAAGTTGTGTGTGGTGAGTGGGACGTGGTCCAGGAAATCCACTCGCAGCTCCTCTCCAATCAGGGAGGCAGCATCTGTGTTCCAATCCAAACGCACTTTCTTTCTGAAACACAAAACCAGGACAACAAAATCACACTGGAGATAATGTGGCCTCATCAATAATTATGTTTTGAGAGTTTTCATGAGTAAACTGAAAACAAATATCCAAAAAAGCATTGCTAACCTCTTACAGTGAGCTAAATCTCAGTGTCTTTCATTCAGAAGCAACTTGGAACACATTGCAAGTCACCTTTTTTTCTGCTCATTTTTAACATGTTATTTATATATATAATTTTTGACATAAAAGCACCCAAAAGCTTTAATGGAGTCACAAGAATATCCTTATAAATATAATAGAAATTATGAGTGACAGACTCAGTGACACAAAAGCCATGATCAGGTGCTTGGGACCCCAGAATGGCCTCAGCTGCACAGAGATTAACTCCACAAATGCCTGAGCACTTGAGTGAACCTCTCCATATTAAGTATTTTCAATATTTAGTTTCAAAACAAAAATAAAATTGTCAATACCCACGAAGCTGACAGAGTTTCCCTCAAAGAGGGCACAGAAAGCAACACAAAGTGCTCACAACCAAACTGCTTTTGAAAGAAATCAGCCAGAGGGGAAGAAAGTGTGATTGCTGCCATTCCAAAGCCAAGATTTTGACACTCTCTGGGTGGAAGTTTCATTCTTACCCTTTTGGTTCAGCAAGAAGTCGAAAAACTGCACAGCATTCTGGCTGCAGCCCTCTCACTTTCAGTGCCTTCATCAGACAGTCATGCAAGGTCATCCCATTTCTCACATTCACCTGTGACCAAAGGAAAAAAAACCAAAAATTTAGGCAGTGACTGCACAATTTCTTTAAGCTTTTCCAGGAGTGCAAGACCATTTTGTCATTTTCTTTAGAAATTCCAGGAAAAGTTCACTAAGTGAACTTGTGCACTCCTATAAAGGAAGTTTTGAAGCCATTTTATAACTTCTCAGTTTTTTACAATTACTGAGTTTGTATGAAACAGGATTTTATACAAGTAGGTACCCTATAGAAAGAATAGAAATGCAGGCAAATGGAGTTCCCTCAAATACAGAAAAAAGCTTAATTTAGATTTCAGGGAACTTTGGGTTAAGATTATTATTAGGTACACTCAGCTCCAAGAAACTGAACAGAAGTGAGACCTCAAGAAGTTTCACTTCAGCTTTAACCCCCCCACACTTCACTTTGGGCATCCAAGCAAGGAAAATGATAGAACTGTCATGCAGGCATCAGGCCTGATGATGTTTAAGTCAGACAACACTGTCTTTTAATGTGAAATAGGCATTAGAATATTCACAATATTGAGGGAGACTAATACAGCTTCTCAAAGCAGAGATACAGTGGGGGTTTAAAATAAAATATATCCTCTAAAACCAACCAGCTGCTGAGCATCACTTGATCACAGCAAGACCTTTTTGAAGCCAGGCTTTTTTCATGCCAGATCTGCATCCCCAGTGCAGCAGTAGGAACAGGAGAACATTGCTGAGGCAGACTCACCACGGTGCGCTGCTTGTTGGGCAGGAAAACACGGATGGTGTTGCTGGTTTTGGAAGTATCGGAGATTTTGCCATCGTCGGAGGCGCGGCGCTGGTACCCAAACTGCTGCACAATGGTGGGGGAGATGCAGTTGGGGCCATCAAACACTGAATCCTTGAGTCCAAACCCATTGCTGATGGTCTTCCAAGCTCCCTGGATGTGCTCCATGGATGCAGCCTAGGAAAGACTGGGACAGTCAGGGAAGGTGGACTTCACTCTGAAGTGGGGCTTTCTCCTCCTGACACACCAAACTCAGCCTGTGGCACCTGGGGATCACCAGTGGAATAGATACAATTCTGCCATTTCACTGCAAATTGGTACTTGGGCAATGGAATCTGTGGGGAACAGGGGTGAAGGAGTCAACTGCAACTTCTGCAAATCCCTGTGTCCAAAAAGCCAAAACGTGTCTAATGCCAGTCCTGATTTAGTAAATAAATGGAAATATGACTTAGAAAACAAACTTTAAAATTATTTGGGGGATGATGGCACCTGTGGCACCTGGGGATCACCAGTGGAATAGATACAATTCTGCCATTTCACTGCAAATTGATATTTAGGCAATGTTGTTTGTGGGGAAGAGGGGTGAAGGTAATTTGTGGTGAACTTCTGCAAATCCCTGAGTCCAGAAAGCCAAGAGCTGTCTAATGCCAGCCCTGATTTAGTAAATAAATGGAAATATGACTTAGAAAACAAACTTTAAAATTGCTTGGTGGATGATTATATCCTTGTCTGATACAGAGTAACAAAACCAGCAACTCAGTAAAAAGTTTCTTATAAACTTCTTTTAAAAACCAAACTGCCAAATTTTTAGTAAGGTGAAGACTAGAACCAAAAACCTTTTTTACATTGATATTTCAATCAATGTAAAAAGCAAAAGCAAAAAGAGAAAATTAACTCCATGAGATACCTTCACTCCCTCAGCTTGTGGAACAATCATTTGGTATTTAATAACAGCATCCCTGATCCTACAAAAGAATAAGGAACCATTTCCTCATGTTTATGTCAGAGAAAAGCCAATGGTGTTTGTTTCACTGGAAAAGCAAAAACAATGGAATTCTTGGATAAAGAAGATCTCCACTAATGTTAAATATCCAGTCTGGGGTGCCCAGAAGGATAAGGTGAATTTCAGAGTGTTTTCCTCCACAGCACAGCTCTGAAAAGCCACAGCAGATCTGCAGCTTTGGTCCAGACCTAAACCCAGGTCTGAGCAGCAGCCAGAAAGGAAATGTAACGACCAAGTTCCAGAGAAAGGTTTGGTTTAGGTGAAGTCATAACCACCACATGCAAAGCCCAGAGCAGCAGAACCCTCAGCCTCACAGGGAACTTTCAGTCAGTTCCTCAATATCTCCTTCACTGACAAGGTACACAGTGACAAAATATCCCCACCTTCCCTCCGGCCAATCCCTGTCATTCCTGAATCCATCAGCTGGGGCAGCTCCAGTCATCCAAAGGTTCAAAATATTTAAATATTTAAAGCTCAATGCCCCATCAAAATCTAACATGACTGAGATACTTCTGGTTTTTTTATTATTTTTAAATCTAGGGCATATAAATGACAAGAGTTTTGTATTTGATGTAAAAAGGGACTAAGGAATAGGAAGACACTGAGACATTCTGAAAAATGGGAGGTAAAATTGAGGAATACAACCAAGCTCACCACACATCTCACAATTCCTAGGCACCAGAAAGCTCATAAACAAGTTATGCTCAGGTACAACAGCCATATAATGCACATGGCAGCTGAAAGAGTAACTCCTGAGATGGCAGCAATAAAAACTGAGATAAGCTGTTAGATAAGAAGGGAAAGATGAAACCCAGAGAGCTTCTCTGAACTCACCCCCTGTGGGAAACTCCTTTGTTTCACCCTTACAGGTAACACGAGACTAAACAAAAAGAGGAGCTCAACTTGATTTTTCTGCTGGGATAAGGAATAGCAGGGCAGGCATCAAAACCCCCTTCTAGTCCCTGCTGATGTAAGCTGACAACACCCCAACATTACAGCCTTTTTATTTAATATTTCATATTTTGATACGCTGCCAACTTTTCCTGAAAAGTTCTGGAGAAAGCTGGAAATGACAAAGAATTCAAACTTGCATTTTGACTAAAGATAAGCTTCATACCCAAAAAGTTCTTTCCCTGCTCTCGGGGCATTCCCTCTCCCAAACACTGCACACTGAAGGCACCAGGGGAGATCACAGCAATGTATTTTAAGGTTGGTGCACACACAGAAAAACACAGACAGCAACTGCTGTCAGCCTTCTGTGTACCCAAATGTCAGTTCTGTCTTTAATTAGGGGTTTGCATCCTTCTCTCCCAGGATCTTTGCCTCGGTAAGTGCTG
Source organism: Drymodes brunneopygia (assembly GCA_013400955.1). Lineage (NCBI taxonomy): Eukaryota > Metazoa > Chordata > Aves > Passeriformes > Petroicidae > Drymodes > Drymodes brunneopygia. The sequence continues at coordinate 203,171 of VZTZ01014229.1, forward strand.
GGCAGTCTCAGGGCTGGGATTGTCTGGCACAATACTCCTCTCCAGCAATGCCCTGCTCTCTCTCTTGCCACTGTCCTTCATCGTGGGGCTTTGCCATCTCTTTTGGCTGAGGATTGAGCTCCCGGCAGTCTGGGTTTGCTCATAGACGTTGAGAGTTCTTTTCCCAGAAAATGGATGTACCACACACCATCCTCAGCTCTCCTTCCTTCCTAACCTGAGGGCTCCAGGTGCTGCTCGGGCACCCAGGGAGGAAAAGATGAGAAGAGAGGTCAGAGCTGGCCTGGAGCTGCCAAGAACCTGCCAGGTGGCCTGAGGGTGGAGGGCAGGGGAGAACAAGGGGAGGTTTCACAGATCATGGCAGGGGAGAGACAGGGAATCCCTGCAGAAAGTTGCTAAACCTGCTCTGGCCTCCCCTGTACATGGCTTGCAGCTGGGAGGGTGGGGCCTGCTGAAGAAACCCCAACTGTGCAGCTGCTGACTCGTGCAGCCATTCCCAGCCAGGCCCTGTCTGGGGGTGCCAGGGCCTCACGAACACCCCCTCACCTCACTCGGGCCAAGGAACAGACAGGGTGAACACTGACATTCTGGCAGTGATGGCCAGCCATGCTCACCTCTCAAGCCTTATTCCAGATTATTATCATGGAAGAACAGACAGCCACAAAAGCTGCTGCTTAGGAGGGGATTTCTGAATTATTAACACCTTTCCCCTCCAGTGCAAAGAAAGCTGGCTTAAAATTTATATAAATACGTACAAAACTATCCCCTTGGAACCCACTACATGAACAGGTATGAGAGAAGAGACTTAACATGGCAACTAATTGATCACCTTTGAGCTGACAAAACAGAATATTTAATGACACCACCTAATACTGTACATCCACACAGGATTTCTAGCTCATTCAGAGAACACTGAGCCAGCAAAACAGCTGCAGAACATCTCTGGACACAGGTTTGAGCTCACCTTAACAGGTAACTCATGTGCAGAGCACAGCCCACCCTGCCCCTGGCATCCATTTGTTGATTCCCTTTGGGTATTTTGCTGCAAGGAGCAATGGATTAAAGGCATTTTTACTCACTGCACTCATTTACCCCAAGATCCACACCAATTCACGCCACTGAAAAGATGTTTGAAACTATGTTCTAAAGAGAAATTTAAAGGAGGAAAGATTGGACAATGATGCCTTCATAACTATATTCTTTCTGGGTTTGTCTCCTCCAGAAAAACTAGCTTTTCTCTATTTAAATTAATTACAAGCATGTTTCTGAAACATAATCGTTACCAGATACTGGATTTCTGTTTATGCTATGCTCAAATAATCCACCACCAGCTGAATGTTTTCATGTCTATTTCTAAAAATTTTCTCTAAGTCTTTTCTTCCTGCAGCTCATCACTTTCATGAAAATGACTTCAAACAGCCTTTCTACAACTGCAACAGCAACATTCAAAGAATATTTAAAGTTATTGAAGTAGGTCATTTCTCCTGTAGGTCCAGAACTGCTGGGAAACTGATCGTGATTGGTTTCATATTAAATATTCAGCCTAAGCAGAGAAATAATGTCATTTATTGCTACAAGTCCCCCAGGAACACTGCACACTGTGACCAAGAGTGCAATTCTCATTAATGCTTTTTGCATACATTACAGACTCTGCTAATGAGTCATTGGAACAGCTCTGGAATGTGCACATCTGACAGGAACAAATTCCTGCAGATCAGTCACTCATACACAATCAATACATTCATGTCATTCATTCCAGTTCAAAAGGTTCTGTGAGTTACTCTTTTTCCATGACCAGGACAAATTGCTGCTCTGAACTGGTAAAAATTTCAGCCTCCCTCCCTAAGAAATGCCCAAACTGGTGCTGAATGAGGCTGAAAGTTCACATGGTACAAAGCTGAACTCTCACTCCAGGGTTTAGGTACCTTGTCCTTTCTTTTTTCTGAAACAAACACCAAAAGCTTTTAAAAACACATCAAAACAGTTTCCCCTGCCAACACACACGTGCTGCCTTTTTTATCCAAACAAATTCATGGAATTTCATCTTTCATGGAATACACCTGCACACACTGAGCAGCACAGAACAAAGTCCAGAATCCATTTCAAAACAAATACTTTTGTCAGTAAATAGAAGCTTGAAAAGCTGCTCAGAAGAAAAGTTTTCATCTCTGACACAAGAAAATCAATGATCCATTAAACTGTGGCCTTTTTTCCTCCCAAACAGTAATTATCAATTGATTTACTATTGCTTGGGTGACCAATTATCAGGGAGAAAACCAGAAATTCAAACCAGACAAATCTCTGTTGTGATCCATAGCAGTATTTTTTAGAAGTAGCTTTCAGAGCATAAATATGGACCCATTCCTATATTAATAAGTAAAGCTGTGATCCATCAAAATATAAGCACAGGGCATGAATTGGGATCAGTGTAACAACCAAGGCAGATCCCTCTAACATCTACAAGGTTGGTGCTTTTCCTTCATGTGCCCTTCAGTTTAAGAGATCAATGCCAAAAAGCAAACTCCTCCCTGAGACAACTGACAAAAACTAAAAATTAACAGAAGGAAATGTCAGCGTTCAGGAAAAGAAACCAAAAAGAACAAAAAACAACTAAAACACCTACAATTTCTGCCTCTCTTGGTCTGACTTTGGAAGGATCTTTTCTGCTCTTTTTATTTATTTGTCAGAATTATTCTGCTGTTAGTCATTACTTCAACCTTCAGAAAAAAACCAAAATTGGTTTTCCAACAAGTGGGCCCTGCAGCAAGGAGGACACAAGCAACACAACTCTCAATCTGCTTTCAGACTTCTTCATTTGCAAGATTAATTAATACCTTCTTGTATTTAAGAGCTGCTGTCAGATTGAAACTCTGGCTAACAAGCACAAAGCAAGGCAGACTCCCTGGCTGCAGCAGGCTGTACTTTGGGCTCTGCTGAATTTGTCACCAAAACAATCTGCACCTTTGGCCACCCTGGGCCTGCTCTCTGTTGGTTGTAACAGCTCCAGGCTGCTTTTCCCAGCCAGTTCTCAGGAAGATCTGTTTGGTTTGTCCTTTCTTTCCACATAAATCATTCCCATGGCAGTCACCCATTTCTTTCCACATGGTATTTCTGTGAAATTCAAATATGGAGCTCTAAATTTCTCTACAAAAAGCGTAATTCCTACATTAGAGAAACAGAACTGAACACCCCACACCTAAAACAGGGATACAGAATCCAAATCTTTGCCTTTCCCAAAAAAAACCCCAATCCCAGGTAACAAGAAAAATGCAGCAGGTGATTCTAAGCAGTCAGAATGTTTTTAAATTGGATTTAAGTACAGCTGCTGAGTTTATATAGATTCACAAAGTAGTTGATGGAATTGCTATTGAAACAGTGGAAAGGAAAAAGCAAGCAAGTGCTCATACATTTCTACCTGCCATGAAATAAAACTTCCATTTTTTTAATATAATATTTCACAATTTTTTATCTAATGTGCTCTTAACATTATGAAGACTATGAAAGCTGAAGTGATATTTAAGACATGCTCCTTTTTTAATTCAGTAAACTCAAACTCATAACTAGAAACAAAAAGCACTGAGCACTGCTTTTTACAGCTGATTGTATCAGAATCACATCACACAACAGTCCTGTCACTCAGACTTCTCATTTCTGTGCCATAATGTTAAAATTCTTCATAGGAGAATCCTCCAAAGGGAGATTGACAGAGAGATCTCTGTAAAGTGGGCTTTGCACTGCAGACAGAAGTGGCACTACAAGTGTTTTGTCTTTTTTACATGGTCAAAACTCTCTGGACAAGCCTTTTCCCCCCCTCCCCCCAGTGTCTCACTCAAGTGCACATCCCTTCCCAGCCATGTGCCCATTTGCATTCTGCACTGGCTCGTGCCCCATTTGCTCCCAGCCTGAAAGCCCCAAACTGTGTTTGCAGTCGCCTGGAACTCATCCACTTTACAGCAAGGATGAAAAATGTTACTCAAATGTCAGCAATCCACCAAATGCCCTTCCCACACGAGTTCTCAAGGATGAAACAAAAAAGGGACTGAGAACCTCAGCACAAAGAATTCCTGGCTCTGGCCTCCCTCAGTCGCGTGGAGGAAATGCAGCACCACTGAAGACACCCCAGATTTACAGCAAGCTCAGCTCTGAGACAAGGAACAGCCTGAGGATTGGGAGAGAAGCTGCTGGGAGCTGTGCTCACACACACAGAGCCTGCAGGGTCCTGCCAAACAGCACTGCAAAGCACCAGGCAGTGCTGGATTCTCTGCACGTCCCAAAGGATGCGCTGCCCCAGCCAGGTGTGCCCTGCTCTCACCAGGGCAGCTCTCAGCCAAGAAATGGACTGCATGAAATGTGGGCTCTGTGCCAGGCCTGCAGTGCCACGTGGAGGTCAATTCTGTGATTCCAAGAGCTCAGAAACATCGTGCAGACGGGCAGAGGGCAGGGCACAGCTTGGGAAGGGCCTTGAGAAGATAAAACAAAGGATTCTCCCTTGTATTTTCTAACAAAATGCACCTGCGAATAGCTGAATATATCTTTCCACAACATAATGCTCTAACAACTTTATTTCCTTGGTTTGTGTGCACCTGTATTTGCAAGGAAACCTGAATAAAATGGCAAATAAAAACTGAAAGTACTTAAAAATTTAAGACTGTATACAATGAAAATTACTTAAGACTATGTCAAACATTTACTGACCTGAGAGCCTCCTAAAAGAAATTATGCTCCATTTTAACATTACCTTATTAAATACACCCATGAAATGTCAGTTCTGGTTTGGGTGGGTTTTTATTTATTTAACAAAGTGCCACAGCAACCGTTTTGTTCCAGAGACAGTTTGAAGATAACGTCACAGACAGGATTTACATTAGGTCTGGATTGTTCCCAACAGACCTGCAGTTGTGTGGAAAGGCAAATGCTGTTTGGAGAGGACAGGCAAATATCAAGAGCTGAAGTTCTAAACTGAGGAAGGGCTTTTCCCCTGCAAAGTAAATACCCAGGGAGACTGACTCAAGTAAGAGCTTAAGTTAAATACACACTTCTGATAAAGCAAATCCTCCAACAACTGTAGTTTCACATCGATTTTGGGGCATCTTTCAAAAAGCAAAAAGTGAATTTTAGCAGCAGTCTGGGCTGAGCTGAGTTTCCCTTTCCCCAGGAAAGGTCCAGGTATCTCCAAAGAAAGAATGGGGCAGGAGAAGGAGGAAAGGCAAGATAACAAGAGAAAGTTATTTATACCTTTAGTTTTCCTTTCAGCAAATGAACTCCTATGACAAAAGGATGAAGCACATCATCTGTGGAAGACAACAAAAACAGAAAATATTTACATTCTAATAGATCTATATTTGCACTATATACTAAATAAATACCAGAAAAAGTACTTCATGATAATAAATTACCATCCTTCTACTTTTAGAGTTTTCAGGGTCTTTCAGCCTTTCATTATTTTATGCAACATTTCAGTGTAAGGAGACAAACTGCAGAACAACCAAAAGCTCCCCAGCTCAACAGCACCTCATTCTTATTCCAGACCATCATTAAAGTCTTGTACAGCTAAAAACTCACTGAAGCACAAATGAACTAGGAGTTGAATCCTCCCTTCTCACGTCAGTTCCTCACTCAGCCAAACACCTTGCTGACTCACAAATGTTGACAAATCTTGGAGACAAAACAAACAAACAGTAACGAGCAGCCGAGCCTCTGGCTCTCTGTTCTGTCTCTTGCATAAAAACACCAATTGTAAGAGGAAGGATTCCTAGGGAAGCTGAAGAAATCTTGATGGGATCATCCCCCACAAAGCTTTTTCTTCTCCAGATGAAGAAGTCCCAGCTTCCTCATGAAATACAAGGAAAAAAAATCAAGAAGAGACTTCATATTGCCAACTCACTTTTGGATACAAGTATCCTCATTTCTGGACAGAGCAGGTAGGGAAAAAAATAAAATGAATAAATAAAAAGAAGCTGCAATGATTTTACCAAGACAGCAAACTCTCAAAGATTACTAAGAAACCATGAATGCTTTGGGACCCCCACCCTGAGCCATTTTTAGTCATTTTAAAAGTAAAATCTCCTTCCAGTCCAAGCTGTGAGTTTACCCTGCTCACACCTAGCACACCTGTCTCCAATAAACATTAAGGAACGTGGCATATAAAATACTGTCAATATGGTTTCCATCATGGAAAAAGATAAGCAGGGAGACTGGGGAGAAGGAAGGAATTCTGCTTTTCTCACACCAGAGGAAAAGGTGAGATTTTTAGCTGTAACCAAATACAAAAGAAGACAATGAGTCCCTAAGATGGGTAATGTTACATGAAAAAGTGGAGAGAAAACTGATGGGGAAATTTCATTTACAGAATGAAAACCCAAAGTGTTGTTACTGTAAAATCAGCGAGAAGAAAAAGAAATCTCATGCATAAATCAAGAAGAGACAGCACAGCATAAAACAAGTGTGATGGGTTGAAGAAGCAGGTGCAGTATTTCCATCTGCCACCAAAGCAATAGTTGTAAGGCAGGAAAAATTACTTCTTTTTCCTTGACAGAGAAGAGATACATGACAAAAAAAAAAATCAGTAAGAACATCTGCTAACAGAACTGGCAACAACGAGGGTTTAAGAAGTAAAGTATTGCCAAAAAGCCCAGCTGCTATAGGTGTGAGATTCAATGAGACCTGACCAGAATTGTCCACCCAAGACAATGGCAGAGCTGAGGGAGAAGAAAATCCCTCGGTCCTGGAAGAAGTTTCCTGCTTGCAGGATTTCCACCTGAAATGCTCTGAGGAGCAGAGGGAGCAGGGGCCTGAAAGAGAAATGTTGAACTCACACAAGCTGATCCCTCATCACACTTTGGTGTCCAATCATTGCTTTGGAAAGAGTCTGCCCCAAATCTACTCCTAAATGCACAAAGAGCCACGGCAAAAGATGGAGGTTTGGGTTTCAGTGGTGTCAATCACTTCTGAACTGTAGATGTTGATGGTTTTAGAAAATCCACCTTCTTTTTGAGATGAGGTAATCACAAATGTCAGACATTTCAGCAGTCACACATCTCTGTGTGATATTTGTGCCACTGAACCCCAGATTTCACTGTCAGGGCATTCCTGCTGTTTGCTCCAATTTCCATTAGAAATATTTGGGCAGATACAGCATTTTGTCACTGGCTGTGCTGATTTTTATTCACAGAAAAAACATTAATTTCCTATAGTGTGCAGGAATCCAAATTAAAATTCAATTAACATCAGCCTGGCCACATAGAAATCAGGATAAAAACCTCCTACTACACTCATTCCTAGGCTACGCCGTTAATCCCCATCTTTAAAACTCACATTGCCCATTTAAAGTTTTCACATGAAAAACTGAGAAAGACAAAACAATCAATATACAAAGGAACCAAAAAAAAAAACCTAAAAATCTCTGCCGGACATAAAATATGCAAATAAAAGTGAAAAAATCTCAGTCACAGCTGAAGAATTATTTGTGCTGACAGAAGTAAAAATATTTTTCAGTGTGAGACAGTTTTAGTGTCAATCTGCCCAATTTTATTGAAAGTTTTCTTCAGCACATGCAGCACTTCTGTAACACAAAATGATTCCAGGTACTGTCCTGTAATTCAACATCACAAGGGCAGATCTTACTGGAATAGGTAAAAATAGCAGCAGGGAACATGCCAAAGGACAGTCTTTCCACTCCAGGGGCAGTGCTTGCATTGCAACATCAGCTGGCTCTCTTTTTATAACCTCTCCATTGCCAGCGAGCTACACAGACAACTTAAAAGGTTGGAGAAATCCAAGAGCGAGCTCTGACTCTCCCTCTGAGCTGAAATCAAACCCCTGCATCACTCTGAGCCCAAGCCTCTGCTGCAGCACTCTGTTATTGCCTGTGCAAGCTTTCTACCTGCTCCAAAGTGGCCAGCACTGAAGGATGATGGCACTCAGAATTCAGAGTATTTCTTGTCAAATGTCAGCATAAAACCAGAGCCTTGCACACTTTGCTGCTCCTTTTGGCTGCAGCACACTGGAAGCTCCTTCATTTACTCCATTCTCTGCCAGCCACACGCCCCATCCCCTAAAGAACTCCTTTTATCCCGTTTCTGCAGACCAACCAGCCTGGAACAACCCTCCCTCCCCAGCACTCAACTCTGCATGGGTTTTTTTCCACATAAAGATAACAACCATCCCAACCTGAGCATTCCAAGTGATCAAACAAAGGCAGAAATGTTGTTTTACCAGCAGACTGTGCTCCATAGCCAGCAGCTTGACTTGCAGGTGACCAAAAGTGCTTAGCTTTCTAATTAGGCACCAGGGAGAGCTGCACCCTCCCAGCCCCAACACCACAAACAGGTTCCTGCCTGCTCGTCCTCCAGATTGGGATTGATTGGACACAGCTTCCCAAAGCTATTGGAGGCACATGGGGAGGGAACAGAAAGCTTGGGAAAAGCAGGGAGGTACTGAGCTTGCAGTGCTCTCACATTTTTCTGCCTCAATCTAAGAAAAAATGATCATCAACAAATTTACCTCTCCTTTAAGTCCTGGAATAATCAGAGATGTTTGTTATTTCCACACAGTGGCTCCACTACTATTTATCTTAAGAATTAAACATCAGTCTCATGCAAATTCAAAAAAAAAAGAGTTTAGACACCTCTGCCATACTTTTAATGTTTGAGTTTTATAACACACGTATCACAAAAAAGAAACCAAAACCCCAAACATATCAAATTGCAACAGAAATGCACAAGAACTGAAAAAATATTTTAATGGGGTCATACAACAGGTTAGACCTGAAGGAATTAAATTTCTATAAGAAATCATTAAAATAAGGAAAGTATTAGTCTTGAAATTAACAACTGCTAGGTAAATTCTGAGCTTCAGGAACTGAAAAAAAAGATCTTGACTGTGAAGGTGGAGTCACATCTGTGCCATAAATAAGAGCAACTTTCAGAGAAACTTTAGACCAAACTTTCTAAAGCAAAGTTTAAAAAAAACCAAAGTTCCCATGTATCAAAATACACCTTTTCAAGTGAAAGCTGAAGAGGTAATTACAGGTACTCTCACCTCCACATTAAGTGGAATTAAAATCCACTTCACTTTCTCTTTTACAAGAAACTTTTAATAGTGTACTTTCTATGAAAATGATTTGGAAGCAATATAAATAGCATTTTTTTGGGGTAGCAATAAATTAGGAATTTTTTAAAAAATTAAAATATGATTACCCAGTATTTTTTCTTTCCAGCAACACTTCCAGTCTAATGGTTTCCCCTACATCTGCTCTGCAGGATTCTGCCTCTGTGTTGCTGCATTTCTGCAATAATTCCATGCCAGAAAAAGGGACTAAATGCACCTTCACCTGCCTCAGTTTCACCAATAAACTCTTCATGTAAAATCTCACGTTTCTTATACACAAAGAAAATTTGAATAAAGAATGATGATTTAATCATCTCTGCCACAGGCAGCTAATGAGTAAAGAGAGCAGTGCCTTCTGTGGGGTGCTAATAGACTGAAAAACCACTAAAAATATAAATACTGAAAATATTATACAAATAAAAAATACAAATACTGAAAATACATAGAATACTGAAAGCATGACCAGACTTTGAGCAAACACTCTTAAATGGCTGAGAACAAGAAAGTGGAATATCCAAAAGCCAGCACAAATTATGGATAGAGCTGACGGGGACATAAACTGGAAGCAAACTAAAAGATGTTACAGAAAAAGGAAAACCAGACATGTGTTAATGTGTTTCAATGTACACCTTGAATGTTTTCCCCTACAAAGGCATTAGAGACATTTTTCTTCTGGCTGTGCACTATCCTGCATCTCCCTCTTTGTCATCTCTCAGCTTAGTGTTCCTAAAATCCTCCACTTTCAGAATTCCAGTTCGCTCTACGGTGAAAAAATTTATGTAACAGAAAACCATAATGGGGGCTCAGAGCCATTTCTTAAAGCCTGAACCTCTGAGCCAGCTTTAATTAATCTGGTTAACCCCACGCCACACCCAGCTGCGAGTTAGTGAAGCAACCTCGCAGTGCCTGTGAACCAAAAATACACCGATGGCTCAGCGCTGCCCCGGTGCTACGTGTGGCCATCGGAATGCCCCGGTAACGAACGCCCTTCGGCAGCCGCCCCTCACAGCCCAGGCGCTTGAGGGGCACAGCAGCGGCAGGTACACAACGGGAGGGAAATCCCAGTAAAGCACTGGGACAGGGCGTCTGCAGAGCCACAACACAGCGATGGCAGGACACAAAAGGGGGCTCGGATCACAGGAGTGAAGAATCAGGTGCCATGTGCAGATCTCCAAAAAACACGGCCCAGGTGTTTTCACACTCACCACAAGCACAGATGATTTGCAAGGCAATTCTCCAGCTCCTTGCCTGAAGTGAAACAGCTCTGATTGAACTGTGCTGTTGCTCTGCTCCGTTCCTGCATCCAGGAGGGGTTTGGGCAGCACAGGAGGAATGACAGAGCTGCCACACCTGCACACACCCGCACTGCCCACCCTGCTGTGCCACACAAACCCAGAGCTCTGCTGTTAAATCTCTGAAAATACACAATTCAATCACATGGACTACATCACCTAAAAGCCTGACAAAGAATACTTCTGTAAATATATTACTTATTAATTACCAGGTCTAATTCCTAGCTCTGAAGTGAGCTGCACTGCCCACCCTGCTGTGCCACACAGATCCAGAGCTCTGCTGTTAAAATGCAAAATTACACAATTCAATCCCATGGACTGCATCACTTAAAAGCCTGGAAAAAAGGATACTTATCTAAACATGCTATTTATTAATGATCAAGTCTAATTCCTAGCTCTGAAGTGAGCTGCACTGCTCACCCTGCTGTGCCACACAGATCCAGAGCTCTGCTGTTAAAATGCAAAATACACAACTCAATCCCATGGACTGCATCACCCAAAAGCCTGACAAAGAATACTTCTGTAAATATACTACTTATTAATTACCAGGTCTAATTCCTAGCTCTGAAGTGAGCTGCACTGCTCACCCTGCTGTGCCACACAGATCCAGAGCTCTGCTGTTAAAATGCAAAATTACACAATTCAATCCCATGGACTGCATCACTTAAAAGCCTGGAAAAAAGGATACTTATCTAAACATGCTATTTATTAATGATCAAGTCTAATTCCTAGCTCTGAAGTGAGCTGCACTGCCCACCCTGCTGTGCCACACAGATCCAGAGCTCTGCTGTTAAAATGCAAAATACACAACTCAATCCCATGGACTGCATCACCCAAAAGCCTGACAAAGAATACTTCTGTAAACATACTACTTATTAATTATCAGCTCTAATTCCTAGCTCTGAAGTCTACCAAGAAAATGCTTTTCTCATTTACAAATGACTCCAGAGCAGTGCTTTGTTTATCCTCATCTGCTGTGTGCACTGCAGCATTTCAGTACACAAGATGACCATATTCTATTAAACTGTAAAAGGTCAGTACACACTGCTGCAATAAAATCAACTCTGTGTAAAACAGATGACATTTATAGTACAAACACAATATTCAAGTCACTAAAGAAATAAATGTGCGCCAGCTGCTTTTCAAAGCAAAAGCGTTGTTTACAAAAAAACAGCGCACGCAGCAAGAGCCAGCAGAGCTCAGAGAATTGTTCACAGAACTTGGGCCAAAACAGACTTTCTTGTCAGAAAAAAAATAAGAACATCACTAAACATGGGTTACCCATCCAGAATAAATTGTATCTACTTCATGCTGTCTCAAAAGCCATGAGCTAATGCATGCTCATTGCTAAAATACCTTGTTAATTTGTCATGAAGTTGGAATTTTTATCCAAGTTCCTACTGTTACATCGACTCCTCTTTCAGTTAATTTGTAGAGCTGACCAAATGTTTCCACAAGCTTATTCAGTACACAGTGGATATATTTTATACCAGAAAATACCAACAGGTTTTGCATAAGCAATTACACAAAATCAATCAAAATCTGTACAATGGTAGATGTAAACCTCATCTGTTTACAAATTAAACTTACGTGAAAACTACTGAAATCACGCTTTAATCATCATGCTTGAAATTTAGTAAATCACAAGTTTTCATTTTGTTTTGATGACTTTTGTTGCTTCCCCAAATACAGATCACTTGGGCTTATGCAATTTGATGGTTTTATTATAAATAGAACACTAAATACTATTTCTCCTTACACACTCTTTAGATTTCTGTGGTTTTAATTTAGAAGACAGTCCAGGAACTTATTTCTTACAACACAATCGTCCTTTTCAATCATTCGTTTCTACCTGAATTGCCATGAAAGTTTTGGAAATGTAGCTCCACAAATCCTGTTATCCTCATTCTCTGAGTGACTGGTGTTAGGTGATTGTGGCATTCAATTGTTCTGACTCCCCTCCAGCAATTCTTGGGTATTTCTCATTTTTAAATTTAGGCTGAGGCACAAAGAATAGGAATTCCCACAGGATATAGAAATAGGGAGCCAAAGTATGGAGGAATTCCTTGCTCTCCATCAGCAAGGGCACCACAGCAGGAGCCCAAATCCACGGCAATCCCTCCCTCCTGCCCAGCTGGCAGCCCTGGGAGGCAGGACAAGAACGGTGACAACACGGGAAGGGGAGGAGGAAAACAGCTGGGGGTGTCGAGGGAAAGCCAGAGCAGAGGGGTGCTGGAGGTGTGGCAGAGGTGTGGCAAAGGGAATGACTCTGGCAGCACAGAAAAGGACATTTGTGTGCAGAGACCCAAACACCAACCTGCTCTGAACTAGACCGTGCAAGTTCATTTGCTCTCCTGACTTAATTAGCAATATAAAAACAATTTAAACATCCTCTATCCAGAGCATCAACTCAACTCCTGCACTGAATCTTGACTGAAGGCTCCTTTATATAAAATAATTCGACCTAACAGCTCTGAATTGCATGTTTTCCAACAAGGGAAATTTGGTTTTCTTCTCAACTCCTGGTTTTCCAAAGAGCCACATCAATAATCTGGGGGGGAGGGGTGTAGATGTCCCAGAAGGAATTACTGCTGATTTAGCGCACCAAGAAGTGCTGACCAATGATTTCCGTGGGTCATGTTTGTGGTTTAGAAAATGAGTTATTTTAATAAGATGTAGTAAGTTCAGGCCCTGAGACAGCAGTGACTTCATACGTAATTTGAAGAGAATGCACGGTTGGTTAAGAAGAAAAAAATGGAAAAGGAATTAACTTAAAAAAAATAAAGTTGAGATCTTCTTTGGGAAAAAAATCATCATTTTTTCCTGTCACTTCCAGCTTTTCTTTCAAAGCAGGTTAATCAGCAGTGTTGCACAATAAATTGTCCAGTCTTGAAGATATTAAGAATAGCAACAAACCATATGAAAAACATATTCCAGGTCTCTGAAAGCATCACTGTCCCAACCCAGCGATGCTACTTCACTTCTGATTTAAAAATCTAAGATCAAATTGCTTACTGCATTAATCAGTCACCATATTCATTTCATGAGCACACACAGAGATCTCTGCCTCTTTCATGATTAATTGCAGCCTCAGGCTTTGCCTGCAGAAAATTCTCATTAAGACAAACCAAACTAAAGCCACTTCCATTGTGAGTGGGTGTCCCCAGAAGAGATTTAAGTGAATTGCCTGGAATTAACTCATATTCATCAACTCAAATCTCTCCTTCTGCACCAACACTGCAGACATGTCCTGAAGAACAAGCATGCCCATTTCAGTGATATCCTAGCTTGACACAATGCAGTGATCCTTCAGGCAATAGCTGCAGCTGAGTTTTTCAGAAGCATTAAAATAGAAGACATTTTCAGGTATTTTAAGTTGCCTCCAGTTTTGGAAAGATTATGAGTTTTACACCACTACAGATCCTTGTGGTTCTGCACACCTACAACCTGCAGGTGGAACACAAACAGCTGCAGCAAGGCCACTGCAGCTGCTTCTGCAGCCTCACTGGCCCAGCCAAGGTCCCTGCATTGCTGGATGTCACTCCAAGGCTAAGAAGGAAAACAATTCAGCACAAGTCATCTGGCCTGCCACGGGTGAGATGAACCACGGACAGCAGTGGGACAGGACTGGTGGGAGCAGTCAGGCTGGAGATAAAGAGAGGCAGGAGACAGCACAGGGCTGCAGCCCGGGCTCTGCAGGAGCACCACTGCTACACGGCAAGGACGAGCAGCTACAAAGAATCAGGATATGAAACAATCTTACTCCTCTTTGCAAATGTCTCTTTCTAACTGAATTTACGCAGCAAAAAATAATCAAGCACGCAATTCCAACTAAAGAATGCCCGATCAGAAAGAATTCAGCTGCGCTGATACACCTAGAGGCGTTTTCTACTCCCAGTTCTGCAGCCTATGGATCGCAGGTAAAAGGAGGGTCAGGGAGCCCCGCTGCAAGCGCAGGACGGACAAAGTGGCAGCATCACAGCGGGGACCCGAGGAGAGCGGGCCAGCACAGCCACGGATCCAGCGGTGAGGGATGCTCAGCCTCCCCTGGACATGCCACAGCTCCAGGGCTGCGGGATGCTCATCCCACTGCTCACCCTCCCTGCACAGGGCACGGCTCCAGGGCTGTGGGATGCTCGCTCTCATTCTCCCTGCACAGGGCACGGCTCCAGGGCTGCGGGATGCCAGAGCTCTCTCAGCTCCAGGGCTGCGGGATGCCCGCTCTCACGGCTCCGGAGCTGCGGGATGCCCGCCCCAGGCGGTCCGGGCCCACCCGCGCGGCTCCGCGCTGGCGCTGACAGGCGGCGGCCACGACCCGGCCCCGCTCCGCTCCCCCCGACCCTCGGGCACCCTCGCCCCGCNCGGCTGAGGGAGCGGGAGGGAGAACGGGATCCTGATGGGATCCCGCCGCCGCTGCGGCTCCAGCCCTGCCCGCCACCCGGCCGGGAGTGCGGCATGAGCGAAGCTGCTGCGCCGGGGGTGGAGTGGGCGCCGGTGGGGCGGCAGAGCCGCTCCCCTCAGCGCTGCCGCCTCACAGCCGCCCGCAGCTCCCCGACCCGGCCGCCTCCGTCACCCCGCACCAGCTGAGTCCCTCGGTAGTTTGACAGTTAATTAGTTAATTAATCAGCTCCGATGTGCAGGCATCGACAAGGGCCGGGTCCGAGCGCAGCCCGTGAGCTGTGCCGGGCGAACCCTGCCGCACCTGTGCTAGCCCAGCCCTGCCTTACCTGGGCAAAGCCAGCCCTGTCCTACCTGCGCAAAGCAAAGCCCGGCTCTGAAGGCAGCAGGCAGCGATTCCCAAGGGGCGGTACGTGCTGAGGGGTGGGGTGTGAGCTGCTGGGAAAGGTATCTGGGGAGAAATAAAAAAATAAATAAAAAAAAAAAATAGCGTGCAAGCGCTTTTCCTGGAGGAGACAGGGACCAGCTGTCCGGCAGCAGTCCCTGTGTAACTCGGCACAGCGTCCATGGAAAATAGGGATACAAAAAGGCTCTGCTCGCTGTTACCTCACTTATTTTAGCTTTGAAAACTTACAGAAGTGCCCGTCAAAATAATAAATTATCACCCCAAAACATAGCTTTTCACCGTAGCCATTGCAAAGGAAAACATTTCTCCCAGAACTGTTTTTAAAGAGCATTGCACGTTTGCATTTTCAGTCATATAAGTTACATTAATTGTTAATTAAATAAGCGTTGCTCTAGAAAAGAGCCTCCAGCAAAACTCTCAGCCTTATTTTGGATTTCTCTGTGGAAGAAAGTTCTGATACAAACCAAAAGCTGAGTTCAGCTAAACTCACATTAACCTCAGAGAGGCATAGCAAGGACAAGGAAAAAGCAGCACTGTTGGGTTTGCCTCACCTAAGCACCAAATAAGAAAAAAATCCCAAAATACAGAGAATCCTTAGGTCCTGGTGCCCTCTGGGGAGAGATGTGGTTGCCAAATAACAGGGGATTGGAATGGGGATGGCAACCAGCAGGTCTGAAAAACTGAAACAGGAGTTTCCAGGTCTCTAAAATGCTGTGATTCCCATCTATTCTAAAAGTTACCACTGATTCCAGTGTAAAAACGCCTTCAATTTAGAGGATATTGCTAAAAGAAATATTTAATATTTAGAAGACAAACCACGTGGAGATCCCAGCTATTAAAAAAATACCTTATTCTCTAATTTTCCTCTTCCCTATTGCCATGGGCTCAGACCTACCAGAACACCAAATCCAGACCAAGGTGTTCTCCACCGAGGGCAAAATTTAAAATCGAATTCCTTTCAGTTCTTACAGAGTAACTTCTCCATGTCACATTTCAACTGAGGAAATCCTTTGATGCACAGATCCAGTTTATTTGTAATTTACAGGATCATATCCATGCATCTGACTGCAAAACTTGGCCCAGGAGAAAAAGAAAATACAAAAATACCCTCAAAGCAGAGTGTGCAGTAAATATTCACATGGCTTTAGACTAAGCATGTCCACATGGTAGAGAGTAGTATGTATTTCAGCAAAATATGCAAAAGGATCTTAAAATACTGTAATATAAAATATAAGTACAATGAGGAGCTTCAAAAAAAAAAAGAGGGAAAGGAGGGAAAACCACCTCAAGAAGAGGAGGTTTTGACAAAAGATATTTCATGAAGATCTTTTAAAAGACTAGAACAGTGAAGGAGTGTAGTCATGGAGCAAATAAACACAGGTCTGGAGGGAAGCAAGCCAGATTTCAGAGTTAAACAATGCAGCACATGCAAAGAGAGGCAATAACTGCAAGAAAGAAACAGAAAAGCAAACAGGGAAACTGAAACATTACAGCACTGAAGTAGAAGGGAAACAAAAACCCAACAGACTTTCCAAAATAAACTGGAAATTATCAACGTTCTTGCTGGGATTGATCTGGTTTATGTTCGTGGTGAGATGTTTAAAGTGTGAATGTCCAGGTATTAAACTTTGATTTGTGCAAGCATTTAATCAGATATTACATTTTTCACCATCTGGAGGGGTTTTCTGCAGAAAGCAGCCTGGGGAGTGATTAGGAGGAGAATGAGAACCACAGGGCTGGGTTAGTGACAGCACCATTCTCTGGAGGTGTGAGGTGCTTGTAGCCTTGGGGATTAATTCTCTTTGCTCCTGTGGGTTTGTCACACAAGAAAAACCATCTCAGCCTCATCACAGTCCAAAATGGGAGGGATTATCCCCATCTTCAGAGTTTTAACACTGACTGCTGGAAAGGAGCTTGGAAAAGTGAAACCTTCCCTTATTTGTGATAATTCCATTTGCTATGTGCAATATTCCTGTGTTCCCAGTCTCCTTGGCTGTCATTACTTGGGGATTCTCAAAAAATATCAATCTGAAGTGGCACCACATAACCTTAATTGTCTCCTCTAAGCCTCAGAAGAATGAGCAGCAAGAATCAGGAGTGGAATGCTGGCTGGGAAAAAGAAGAAATGCATATAAACACTTTATTATGGAATTTTGGGTATCAAATCTTCCTCCCTCCCTCCTCAAGCCAAGGATTGCTATAGACAAACTTTGCCATTTTATCCTCTGAGCCACAGTCAGAGCATTGTCCTTCTGCAAGGTTTGATTATGCTACAAATTATTCTCTTACTCCTGCATCAGATTTTTTTTTTTTTTGAGTAAGAGAACATTGTTTAGGAAAAACTGAAGTCAAGTTAGATACAAAAGAAGTGCAGCATACAGAGACCATGAGGAAAGTGGCCTTGAACAAATCAAGTATTAGCAACCTAAAAGAGAAGCCAAATAAGGCATCTCTCATTTGTATGATGATGCATAAACTATTTATATTTTACCATCCAGCTGAAAGACTTTATTATTTCCCCGTGCCACTAAAGTGTTCAAAGGAGGCGAAATATAATTTTTAGTTTGGGTTTTTTCATGCATTGAGAATTTAAATTGTATAAATGACCTTACAACAACGGGAAACCTCATCTGTGAAGCTGTTAACAGTGCAGTAAACTTGTTTTGCTGGAATGAAAACCTTTATTTCTGTTGCTTTATCCTGAACAAATTGTCGATTTTTTACTTTATCCATATCCAACTAAAGGTGGTTGCTGTGGGGCTGCTTACAGTGCTTGCCTTTCTCACCCTGTCCAGCAGCTCTCAGCCAAATCTTGGGAGCCAAATCTCTCTTTTCCATATGAAAATCTCTTTATTATAATCTATTATGTGTTCATGGTTCTTGGGTGCCTTTCTATAAAATTAACAATAAATACCTTGGATGAAAACATCAATTACGTAGATTTTCAATACCAGTTTGTGTGGGAACACTTCAGAGTGTAAATTGAAGCAGCTTTTCATTAAGCCTTGCAGTAATTAAATTATTCTGAGAGTGCAGCTCTATAAACAGTAAACAACAATCTCCTGCAGAAAAAATCAAGTTATATGAGCCCATGAAAGATTCTTGGAGTTTTCAGCCAGGCCTGCAGCAGTTTGCAGTGCTGTGAGTGCTGCTGCTGTCAGTTATGGCATTGCAGGTGTCCAGTGTCTGGGGCTGAGCAGTGCAGCACAGCATTGCTGCTCTCCAATTTCACTGCAATCCAATTTGCTGCTAGGAAAATTCCAGGCACTGCACTCTCCCAGCCACTTCTCTCAAGCTTTTCTCCAGACAGGCTTTCCTGAATTTTAGATATTCATTTGCAGCATTTATGACCAGGATTTAACTTTCTCCTGGTGTGACAAGGAGCTGTGACGTGCAAGAATTGTGCTCAGAGCTTTGAAACCTGAGCTGTCTAGTGCAGGTCCTGCTCTCAGACAATTTTCGTCGCGACCCAGCCAATCCTCTGAGTCCTTTGCTGTTCCTCACTGTGGTGCCAAACAAATAAAAACAACAACAAAAAAAATGTGTTTGTACAGATCAGCTGAGAAATATCAAATAGAAAATATCCCTGAAGCCACATGGCTTCAAAGTGCTCTCTGTGGAGTTGTGTCTGACAGGTACAAATTTATTTTATCAGCTGACCATAACTGGTTTTTCCCCATAGCTGGAAGTGTGTTGGAGGGATAGCAGTTAAATTCCAAATAATTTTGAAAAGGATTAAGATTCTGGGTAAATCTCCTTTCAGGACACAGGAAGTTTCAAAGGGCACAAGACAAATGCACCAGGTCAATTGGGACAGTTGGATACTGAGAATATCAAAGCATGACAATAATTTTAGAATAATGTTTTATAAATGTAACATGGAGGTGCTGAACTGATGAGTGCCACCTGCACAGGGAATAAAAACTCAGTCTGAATAAGCATTATTTGACCTCCAAAAAGAGGACATTTTTTTTAAAAATTAAAAATCTAGGCTATAATTTGTGTCTATTTTGAGCACTCATTCCTACTGCAGAGACAATAAATACAGCACTTTGACTTACACATGTATTCTATTTTTGAAACCTAACCAAACTGGTTTATTGGGTTTATTTTGACTTTCTGAAAAGTCTAACCACAACAAAATCTCTTCAGAGCTAGGTACTACAGTTTAAAAATAACAAAGCATAAATAGCTCTTTCCTGACAAACATTTTTAGAACCCTGAACATATCCTAAAAACCTCTTCTGCAGCAGAGCAATTACACCTGATACAGAGCTACATGAAGCATTTATCATCTGATTTAGTGTGATATTAAGCTGTGCATTGACAATTTCTCATGATAACTGAACTCCACTCAATACTTAGTTTCTCTCCAAGCTGAAGAGTTACAGCTGTTTGTTGTAATAGTAGAGGATGACAGCAACATTTCATTTTTCTGTGAGGAATCATGAGCACGGAATGAGCAGTGACAGGGTAAGATAGGAGGCTGGTATCAAACTGAAAAATACACAAACCTCCCTTTATCTCTTCACAAATCATATTTGTGAAAAAAAAAACAGAGTGGGTTTTTGATAGTTGTGGTGAGGAACTCGCTCTCACTGTGATGTGTTTGTACAGAACCCCTCACTCCTGCCCTGCTCACATCACTCTGGGCTTTTATCAAAGGCAGATTCCAGAGACAAGGAAAGCTAGGGCAGGCAGTGAATCCATCCCAGGGCTCTGCTGCTCTGCTGCTCCCAGATAACACAGGTTAATTAACATGTGGCTATAAGGTCATAAATACCTGCATCACTCAAAGGTTCACGCAGGCAGCACGAAGACAAAAGTCCACTTCAGCCACGTGCCTGCTTTCCTGCACTGGGAGAAATGCAACTCTCATTGACTGGAGTCTGTTACAGAAAGCAATGCAAAATAATAATAATAATAAAAACCATAAAAACAAGCTGTCTGGCTTTCAGCTCCAGCCTATTTATCCATTGTCTTTCAAGTTCATCTGCAACATTGAGATAAACAAAGATAGGTGATCAAAGGGCTGTGTTATTTTGGGGATACACCCCTGCTGCAGCCAGCCTTTGATTCCTCTCCTCCGTGTCTTCCAGAGCAATTTGTGCTTTGAGGGCCAGCACAATTAAAAATCCTGGTGCAAGCACCTGCCTCCAGCAGCAGGGCACTGTGAAAATGTGCCAGCAGGGCAGGGCTTTGCTCCTGCAGCTGCTGAGGGTCGGTGGCTGCACAAGGGGAGTTCTGCCAGCCCTGTCCAAGGCATGGAGCATTCCAGAGCTGCACAGGGGGGAATTTCACTCGGGGATGATGGACACGGCCTTTCCAGGGATCAGCACTGCTCTGGCATCAGAAGATTCCCCCCTGGAAGCTCTAGCATGATGCACCACTGTAGCCATGCTGGTTTGTAAGAAATTACATCTGTGGCTCATTTGGTGTCTGATTGTAAAGATGGGGGGTGTTTTTGTCAGATTTTAATTTGTTAAGGACTTTTTTTGCTGGTGCACATTCATCTCAGACTGGCCAGTGGTAATCAAGGTGATCATATAAATCTGCTTCAACAGAAAACTCAACTCTGATTAAAGCTTCTAACACAAGCTGATGTTCACTTCGGTCTGATTTTTGAATGGACTCCTTTCTTAATTTC
The DNA here is from genome assembly GCA_013400955.1 of Drymodes brunneopygia. Classification (NCBI taxonomy): domain Eukaryota; kingdom Metazoa; phylum Chordata; class Aves; order Passeriformes; family Petroicidae; genus Drymodes; species Drymodes brunneopygia. The sequence continues at coordinate 224,019 of VZTZ01014229.1, forward strand.
TTTTTGCAAGATAATAAAAACCCAAAACAATGCTATGAGCAAAACAAGTAAATTACCTGAGCAGTAATTAGCAAAGACATCAGGCCAAAGGAATGCAAACATACAAGTCTCCTGCTGGAGCTCAGAGCAGGAGCCCAGGCTGCTGCATTGGGAGATTTGTTCAATCTCTCAGCAACTGCTCAGAAATGAGTGTGGACATGCCTGCTTGTACCTGAGTATTTTTAATACTTTGGAGATACACATCTGATACTCACAGCTATCCACATTCATTTATTCACACATCCCTCACCTGCAAACCTCTTTCTGGTGGAGACAGGAGCTTTGCATTGGCAGAAAATTATGCAAGGCTTTCTCCTGCCCTCCTTAGAAATGGAATTCTGACATAAGGGCTTGAGTACATCATTGCTGAGACATCCATTTGATTTGATAGTGAGGCCAAAGAAGTACCAAAAAAGCAAAATCTAAAGCAAGCTGAAGCCTTTGCTTTTCATACAGCAAGTATTTGTAACTTGGAATAACTGATTCTGTGTTCACACATTAACTTCTAGACATTTCTAGGAAATGAAAAAAAAAAAAAGGATATTTTCCCCCCTTATCATGGACAAAGTGGAATGGATGGGAAGGAATAGCAATGTTTTGTTGCCAGTATGTAAGAATGGATTTATTTATAATTCCAGCTTGGGGGTTGATGAGTTCAGTCAGTTCTTGCACAGATTTCAGCTCTCACATAGAGTCCATGCTGTCACCTGAATTCTGAGCAGTGTTCTCAGCTCTCACACAGATTTCAGCTCTCACACAGGTTCCATGCTGTCACCCCAGTATCAGCCAGTGCTCTGCAGGGTCACAGGCACTGGGACTCTCTGCTGGCTCTGCAATTGCAGCAGAGCCAAAGCTCTCCTGGGGCAGGGAGGGTGAAACTCCAGGGCATTATTTCCACCTGGGGAGCTTCAGTGCTGAGACATCTCCCCAGGACACACCTGACAGATCCACCTCTTCTTTGAGAATAAAGTCAGGTGGATTTTCTCCTCCTCTTGTGAAATCCTCATTGTGGATAAGGAACAGCATGACCAAAAATATCTTATATTGGTACAAGCAATCTTCAGATGCTTTGCCCCAGCACTCTCTGGGTAAATTACCTAACTTCTTGTAGCTTTCAGACTTCAAAATTACCCATTTGAAGTAAATATTTGGGTGTAACATTCAGTGCAAAGCAATAAATTATTTCCTCAAGGAATGGATTTTCATGTATCAAGTTTTCACATAGGATCACGCTCTCGGCTGACAAGAATGCAAGCAGAGTTATTTGCCTTCTT
>VZTZ01014229.1:225368-287630 GCA_013400955.1 Drymodes brunneopygia
TTTTCCTCTTTCCCCCCCCCCCCTCCATTTATCTTTTGATAACAGTCAACTGCATTTATTCTTAAAGAAGTATTGATGATTATAGGCATCGTTTGAATCAAAATAAAAATCGCATGTTTTATATGCAAATTTCATATTTAAAATATAATACGCAATATATGTATTATTATATATTAAATATATTTTAAAATAAAATCGTTTTTCGCCCCTGCTTTGTTTATATCAGGAAAGCTCAAGATATTTCCATTAAAATCAAATTACTAAAATTCCGATTTTTAGTGCTATCAGAGTAAGTTATATTATTGAGTTTGTATAAAACAGGAATTGCCATTTCTGGAGAAATTCTTGCAAGTCTCTGAGCAAGGATAAGAAATAGGATCCATTCTCATATTTGACACAATAAAATATCACAGATTTATTTCGTTTAATATCATGTAATTCACTTGAGCATTTAACTTAAGCACGTGGAAAATCCAAGTTTCTCTTAGGGATAGGAGATAGACTCAAGCCTTTGGTTCCTTTTCCTGGTAGCTTTTTGTTGCTTGTTTTTGCAGGAAGCTCCGAAACCTCGGAGGAAAGCTCCGAGCTGTTTGTGTGGCTTTGTGAGTAATGGAAAGAATTTACACAAAATATGCCACTGCTGGGCAGTGATACGGAACAATAAATAATGAAATAGGCAAGAGGTGGGGATTGCTCAGACTCCCTTTCTATAAAATCACTTTTCCTCAAGGAAAGTGGAACTGCTGGGCAACAGCTCCCATGAAACAGTTAGGATGATAATTGCCAAGGAATTGCTGTGGAATTTGGCAAGGAGCCAACGTGTCCTAATTACCTTTACTTTGCACTTTTTGGTCTGGAAGTAGCTGCTATTGTAGAATTCACTAATCCTGAGTAAATGGGGTTGTTCTGCTGCAGCAGAAACCTGGGCAGGCTTTCAGAAAAAATAAGAATTATTGAAAATATTGTTTGGTAAAAGACTTGACAGGGATATAAAATCATAGGTAACCAAAGTTGAGCAGTATTGTAAATAATCCTTTATGCAGGCTATTGAAATTAACAATTATTTCCTTATGAAAATCGGTAGTTTTTCATTCAATATTTTGTTCCTCACTGAAGGAGCAGCAGCTCCAAGAAAACTTTGATCACAGAACGTGAGAATGCGGAATTATCCTTTCACAGCAACTTAATGCAGCAGCAAGCTTTCAAAGCAACGAGCCCTATAAATACAATTCTCACCACAACTATTCACTACAAGGCATAATAATGAGCCCTGGAGCTCATTAGCATGTTCAAATTAATGAATGTCATTAGGAAGGGCAGTGTGAAGCATAACTCACTCTGCAGTGAAGCAGCTGTTGCTGTGCCACGGGGTTGTTCCAGTTCCACCAACACCCACCTTCAAACAGCCTCAGCTGTTGGATTTTTCAGCTTCCCCTGAACCTGTTCTGGTGATTTCCTGGTTGATATTCCCCGTGTAAACACCCAGCCCACAGAGTCTGCCAGAGCTGCTGCCTCACCTGCAGCTGCTGCCACCCAGGAGCTTCCCACCAGCAATGCCAGCTGGGCTCCCGTCACAGCACTCAGGACTAAGCTTAAAAAACGTTTGGTGAGTAAGTCTTGCTAGACTCACGCTATCAGACAGATTAACTGAGTCAGGGTTTGTGTTTCCTTAGATAACTTCTCATTTTTTGGCTGAATTTCCAGGCACAAGCTTGCCCTTCCAGCAGCAGCAGTGGAAGTTTAACCCTCTCGCAGGTGATGTGCTCACAGCAAGTCACAGCTCATGGCTTTGCCAAAGGTTCACGTTTCACTCTGCAGCAGTGAGAAAAGCAGGGTTTGGTTAAGGCAGCGTGGAGAAAAGCAGAATGTGGTAAAGACAATGTGGAGAAAAGCAGGGTTTGGTTAAGACAATGTGGAGAAAAGCAGGGTTTGGTTAAGACAACGTGGAGAAAAGCAGAATGTGGCTAAGACAACCTGGAAAAAAGCAGAGCTTGGTTAAATTCTCTGAACCTCATCTTTTCCTCTGTGGATAAAAAGTAGGAGCAGTGCTCTGCTTTAAGACTGAGGTGCAGTTTAACAGTGCAGTAACTGTAATTATATCCTGAGTAAATGGGATTGTTCTGCTGCAGCACAAACCTGGGCAGCCTGTCAAAAAAATAAGAACACACTGAAGCTGATATTTTATAAAAGAAGGCTTGGCAAGGATATAAAATCCAAAGGGTGCCACAGGGACAGCCCCTCTCTCCCTGGATCAGCACTCAGGGCACTGCACTGAGTCAGGTTTTATTTTTTGTTTATTTATTTTTTTTTCCTCACTACCACCATGCCATCTCCTTGAGCAAGGCCAGGGCAGGCTGAGGTGTGCAGGCACTGGAATCTCCCCATTTGGCAGCAGCCCACGGAGCTGAGTTATTGGCTGGGAACTTGCAGCTGGAAGCTGATCCCACAAAGAGCAGCTTTTGCATATGCAAAGTGCATCTCAAAGGCCAGCCCTGCTTACTCAGCTCTTTATCACACTCACATGAGCAGCAATATCATCGGGTACAGTCAGAGCTCCTGCTGTTAATTATTTTTTAATCTATTGTTCAAAATTCCATATGCATGGTAATTAATTTACCTGCCACAGGTTATGAGCTGGTTTGAAGGGAGCCTGTGTGACTCCTTCAAAAGGGTATAAAAAATAACAGCAGGAGTAATTTGGGAGGCAAGAAAATCTGCTGATAAACACAATTTTCAAGATACTTGAATAAAGATACTCTGATAAAAGAGAGACAGTGAAAAAATGCAGTATTAGATGATGAAATAGTCGATTACACCTTATGAAAGTGGATGCAAAGCAACAGCCTAAGAAAAGAAAACCTAAACTGTGTGTTATCAGTCAGGGGTTCTGCTTTAGCTCTTGTCAACCCAATAAAAACAGGTGGGATTTACTGGGAAGAGCTCCCCGAAAATTCCAGCTCAGTGCTCAGCAATGGTTAAAACAAAAAACATCAGGAGTTTAGATGGCAACAAAACAGAAGAGATTATTGACTGAAATTGTAGAATTGAAGGCTGTGCCCACGTTTTGAACACAGCATGAAGGTCTGGCCCTGCACTGCAATTTATGTGTGACAGGATTAAGAGGAGCAGAAAAGAGCAAAGGGATGTGGAGAGAAATAAACCACTCCTGCATGATAAAACATTAACTGCATTAGGAATCTTCAGCTGTAAGAGAAGAGGATGAGAGAAAAAATAAAGTTATTTTCATGAGACAAGCACCTCTCACATGCATCTTGTGGGGACTGAGAAGATTTGAGTAAGAATTAAACTCAGAAAGCAGGGACTGAGCTGGGTGTTTGTAGCTATTCTCCATCAAACCATGCCAAACGCAGTGCCAGCTGATCAGGGAAGGTGCTGCTGCAAACACAAAAGCCTTTTCTGCCACTGTGACCTCCAGTGTTGGAGTAATCAGTGAAAGGTTTTCCTGAGCTGGAGGCTGATTTTCTATTTCTGGGCATTTGAAAGTCTTTTAAGCTTTCTCTAAGTTGCCTTTCGGGATTTGTGTGCAGCTTGCTATGATTTTATATTTGAAACACCACAGTCAAGAGCTTTTAAATTGCCATTTAAAAACAACTTACGTTATGACAAATGACTTCTTGGCAGCTAATATTGCTCTTTGTTTATCCTGGTTAGATTTGGAGGGAAAGATCCTTTAAGTTGGCTTTTTTTAATTAAAATCTCTAGATTATGTTGAGTCTCTAGAATAGCATCTTTAAACTAAACCTACAATCCTTTCAGCCGTTACTTCAAAATGCAGGCAGAGATTGATAAAAATCAATAATCCATTAATGAAAAATGAATACTCTATTATAAATACACATTACTTGTTCATCTCCTAATTTGAGAGGTATTCAGGACACCAGATTTGGATGCAGATCTAGATTCTAAATATGTTCTCCAACTGTTCCATAGTTTTTGCAATCTGGATCTGCTAATTCAGGACAGTTTAAGCTTTTCAGAATAAATATAGCTCAGCTTTAGTGATGCTCTTGTTCCCTCCCAAAATCCTGGACAGCACATTTTACCCTGCTTGACCTGTGTTTAATCAAGTAGAATAAACACAATTGTTTCTCCAACACAGAAGAAATACCAACATGACATCAAAATACTTAAAACAGTTTTGACAGTAAAGCAGAAAACCCACGTGGTTCAGTTTGAAGGGTTAAAAAGCTGTGCTGTGTTTACAAAAATTCTACAAATAACTCGAAAATCCTCCACAGGTAAATCCTAAAGAAACACTTGGGGTGGTAATTCTGGAATAAAAGTGCCTAGGGTGTGTAAAAAGATGTTGAACTCAGAGTTTTTGTTTATACAGAGCTTGGCAGCATAAAGCCCCATGAAAGTGTGCAGCATGTTTTTAAAAAAAGCAAATTTAAAACACATATTGGGTTTTAATCTGGGATTTTCATCCCAGATTTCTCACAAATAAATAAAATAAAGGAAAAAAAGAAAAAGAAAGAAAAAAAAAAGAGAGAGAGGTTTGGAGAGGAAAGAGAAACAACATTTTCCCATGCAGGTATTCAGGAGAGAACAGCAGACTCCACCAAACAGACAGTTTGCAGAAAGCCAGGCTTAAAAGAGAAGTAAAATGAGGAACTCTGCCGTCAAAAAAAGAAAAAAATACAGAAGTTCCCCAACTAAATAAATGTTCAGTGCTAAAATTGATCAGCCTGATTCTAGGAACTCGGTGATATCAACACAGGCTACAAAAATAGCCAGCCAAGGAGTCACATGGAGTGATGTCATGTGAATGTGGAATAAATCCTTGCTTTTTTTAACCTGAAAAAGTTCTAGTCAGCCAAACTCTAGGAAAAAGCACAAAGGGCAGTGGCCCAGGGCAGGGGAGTTCAGCTGCTGCTGCATCAGTGTGGCAGAACAGAGGAATCACTGATGGAAGTGATGGGAGCACCTTTATTGCTGATTAAATGCAGCATCACAAAGTCTCTTCATTCTCTCTGTCCCAGCAGGGAATGGATCTGCCGTGTCCAGAGCCCCTCTCTGAGGCTCTGCCCTCAGCAGGGCACTCCAAGGCTTCTCAGACACACAGGAGTTCTGCTTTTCTCTCGTCTGCTGGGGATAAAGGTGCCCAGGAAATCAGAGATGCAGCACAGGCCAGTGATGGCATTTCAGCTTGCATTCCCAGGAACCTGCTCCAGGACAAGGTTTTCCAAAATCTGAAGTGTTTTCAAAGGGCCATTGTTAAAAATATAATCCTGAAACTTTTCTAAAAGAAAAAAAAAATAACAGTTTTTGAGCGTTTCACTGGAATCCTCAGACCTGCTGCTCTTTTGGGCTCTTCACCCCCACCACTGGAAAAGATCAGAGTGCTGAGCTGGGACTGGTTAAGATGAGAAAAAAATACAACTTTTGAGATTCACATTAGAATATACTGGAAAAGACCAGAGTGCCGAGCTGTAACTGGTAAAGATAATAAAAAAAATACAACAACTTTTGAGACTTCCATTAGAATACAGTGGAAAAGACTAGAGTGCTGAGCTGGGACTGGTAAAGATAATTTAAAAATACAACAATTTCTGAGACTTCCATTGGAATACACTGGAAAGGACCAGAGTGCTGAGCTGGGAATGGTTAAGGATAATTTAAAAAAAATACAACAACTTTTGAGACTCACATTAGAATACAGTGGAAGAGACCAGAGTGCTGAGCTGGGAATAGATAAGATAATTTTTAAAAATACCATTTTGAGAGTTCCATTAGAATAAAGTGGAAAAGATCAGAGTGCTGAGCTGGGACTGGTTAAGATAATTAATAGCTGGCTGCAGTGTGTTAATCACTGATGGGAGCATCATTCCACAGCCCCGCTGCATGAGCTCATTGGCCAAGTGGGTATTTCTGACCACATGAGAGAAGCATTGCTCCTTCCAGCAGGGAATAGGCCAGGAGGGGAAAAAAAGCAGTTTTAGAATGTGTTTTATAAAAAAGAAACAAAAAAGTGGCTCTGCTATGAGCTGCACGTGACTTGCCAGGTCCATCTTTCAGAACTGGTCTTGAATTTTAATTATTCTATAAATTGATTCTACATTGCTCCCACATGAGGAGTTTTAGCTTCATTTGGCTCTGGAGCCTCTCACAGCTCCTGCTCATTGAAGTTCCTCTCATCCAGCTCCATTAATTCCAGGTTTCTTTCCTAGGCTACCTGAATAGTCAAGTGGGATGCTTTGTGCCACTTAATGCTCTTCACAGAGCTACGTGTTAATAAGGAAATAATGTGGTTTTAAGATAGAATGCACAATAAAAATATACACAACAATATCGTGGCAAATTGTAGATGTTAATGAGCACCAGCTATGAAGGCTTTGGATTTAAAGCAGTGAAGGGCTCAAATTGTGGCTCCACCAGAAACTACTCAGGCAAGTCACTCAAGGGAGTAACTGAAATTAGCAGATCTTAAATGTTTTACTGGCTCTGAGATTAAGTTAAATGCAATAAGGAGATTTCCAAGAATGGCAAAATGACTTTGTCAGTGATAGTGGGAATCAGCTGGGAAAAAGTGTGAAGGAGCAAGGAATAAAAACAGAAATTATCTGTTGTATTGTACACCTGGAGCTGCCCAAGCATCAAACCAGAACTGTGAAAATTAAAATAGAGAATCCTGTTTAGTCCTGTTTGTTGTTGATGAGGGGATATCTCAGATTATGACCACCACTCTCAAGTTTATCTGAGTTCAAATTCAATCATCCACATTTCACTCTGGGTTATTCTGCTCTGTCCCAGCCTTGCTGCTGCTTGCAGTGGTACAGCAAGGAGGAAATCAGCATTTCACAGGGGTCCTGTCCTGCCCCGAAATCCACAGAGGAGCTGCAGCTTCTCAAATCCTCACAAGACCAATCCCTGTCCTCACATGACCCAAAGAAGTCACAGGACCTGGTGACGCTGAAAGGCTGAGGTGGAACCTCCAGTTTTGCTCTGACTTTTGCACATTTCCCTGGGTTTGGGTTTTGTTTGAGGGGCTCTGGATGAGCCACTCAGGGCATCTCCCACAGCTGAGCCTCAGACCTGCTGCTCTTTTGGGCTCTTCACCCCCACCACGGGCACCAGGACGTGCTCCAGCTGTGCCCAAAGCAGCACCCAGATGTTCAGAGCCCCTGCGAGATCAGTCATGTAGCAAAGGCCATCTCAAAATTGTTTTGTGAGGAGTTCAATCTCCAATTTTCACTCCTCCTCTTTGCTTTTTACACTTCCATCTCTCAGCAAGAAAGGAGGAAGCAGAGATAAGCCAAACATCACAAGACTGCTGGGTATTGCTGTAATGAGGACTCAGTTTAACATCCTGGGACTTGTTTGGGAAATGCTTTGTTCAGGAAGGGTCCAGAGCCTCCCCAGGCCTCAATTTCCCATCCCTGAAGGGGAAACAGGCACAGTTCCCTTGGTTTTCAACACTTCCAACTCTTGGTGAGGCATCAACATTGGTTATGTGAGGGACAAATTCATAAGGCAGAATCCCTGCCAGCACTAGATATGACTGGAATATTGACAAGGAAAAGATCTCTAATGTTTATTAACACTGGGAACTGTGGTAATGAAGAGGGAGACACTGGGAAACAACAAAAATCCCTCTGGGAACAGGGAGAAGGATTGCAGAGCACAGCAGAACAGAAAACAGAACTATGTTCTGCACATATTTCTATTTCTATTTATATTTATTTATGTTTATGTTGTACATAAAATTCTCCCTTCAGCCATGAATCTAAGTGAGCTATGGGAGTCAGGCAGGAGTGAACCCCACTGGTGTCCCTGGGCCAGGCAGGTGGAGGTGACCCTGCACAAAAAACTCCACCCTGTAGGAGAACATCCAGCTGCAGAAACATCTCCTTCATCTGAGGCATCTGCCTCCCTTCTTTTCCGTGGAATGTGGGAATGAAGAGGGAAAAATCTCTCAGTAACCTGCAGAGAAACTCCTCCAAAAGCATCCACCTGCATGTCCTTCTTCTCTAGGAAAAACTGCTTCTGATTTAATTTTTTTTTTTTTTACATTTTTACCACTTGCAGCATTTGTACATTTGTTCCAAATATCTGTAAAATCTCATACGTCTGCCATGGGAGAGTTTCACCAGCATGCTGGCAGCATAAACAGTCTGCTCTTGCTGTCCAAAACATAAACAGAACCCAAATTAAGAGTTACTCACTCCTCAGCAGACGGAGTGACACTATAATGGTATGAGCATTGCAATTCCCTGCCTAGCAGCCCTGTTTTCCCCATGACCGGGAAAAGAAGGAACAAAATCCCACTCAGGTGATGTTGCAGGAGTTACAGCTGCCTGCCCTGGCATTTTTTTAATAGAGGATATTTGATTCAAAATTGTAAAACTCTGAAAATACCATCCCAGAGCAGCAAGTTGTCAGAGAATAAAGGTGATGGCCACTTCATTTCCAAGCTGTCCTAACTTTTCTTTTACTGTGACTCATCTAATCTTTAATGGGAAGGACAATTAAACACTGCTGACATAGAACATTCCAGGAGATCTGAAGGATTCCAAGCAGGGTTGCTTCCAAATCTATTTTTGAAAGTAGATGAAGACTTCTGGTGGCCAGTCAAAAATAAAAAGTTAAAATAAAAATAATAAAATAAAAATAAAATAAAATTTTAAAAAATTAGAACATAATAATAAAAGAAAAAAAAGAAAAGAAATAAAATAAAAATAAAAATAAAAATAAAATATAAAAATAAAAATTAAAAATAGAAATAAAAACTAAAGTGGGGTTTATCTTGAATTCTCTGGCCGTATACAAGTTTTTGTTCACTTTAAGCTCTGATCTCCAGAAGCAGCAACTTGGTGTTTGATTCTGCACAGGGAAGTTCCTCCAGGGATCCTCAGGAGTGTGGCCCATCCCTGATATCATCATGGCCTGGCCTGAGGAGCAGAAGATGGGCCCTGAGCAATCCCTTTGAACTCTGACAGAGCTGTGGGGTGATTTCCCATGGTTTTACCAGGCAGGGACTGATTCTGTGCTCTGATCCAGCCACTCTTTTGGAAATCCAGCAGCTCCAGCACTCTCATCATTCCCAGGTGTTTTAGGTTGGCCTAGGAGTTGTCAATTTTGGAAGTGACTTGTGCTGCAGGAAGCAATATAACTTCTTTTTTGAGAAAGAGAACTTATAACTAGTTAATTTTGAGTATTGATATGGATGTTAACCAACTAAAAGTTGATTCGTCTTCGAGGAGAAAAACTTACAAAAGCAGAAAACCCTTTAGAGTTTTCTTCTTTCTTTCTTTCTTTCTTTCTTGTTTTTGTTAGAGAAGCAGGTCCTCTGTCCTTCTCTCCAGTAGGACTGGACTGAAACCCCTACACCAGGTCTTTGTCCATCTGCTGTCCCCTCCCCTGGGCTGCAGCTGCCAGGCCACCCCTGCACCAGGCAAATGGACCTGTATTTCTTTCTCTGTTCAGCACCCAGTGTTCTGGCAGAAATTAAGCAGACTTTGGGCCTTCACACAAGACGACAGCAGGCAAAGACTCTGTGTAGAGGCTTCATTGTGACCTTCACCTTGCAGTGTTCTGGTGCACAGACAAAGAGCACTCTAAGACNACTTGCAGCATTTGTACATTTGTTCCAAATATCTGTAAAATCTCATACGTCTGCCATGGGAGAGTTTCACCAGCATGCTGGCAGCATAAACAGTCTGCTCTTGCTGTCCAAAACATAAACAGAACCCAAATTAAGAGTTACTCACTCCTCAGCAGACGGAGTGACACTATAATGGTATGAGCATTGCAATTCCCTGCCTAGCAGCCCTGTTTTCCCCATGGCCTGGAAAAGAAGGAACAAAATCCCACTCAGGTGATGTTGCAGGAGTTACAGCTGCCTGCCCTGGCATTTTTTTAATAGAGGATATTTGATTCAAAATTGTAAAACTCTGAAAATACCATCCCAGAGCAGCAAGTTGTCAGAGAATAAAGGTGATGGCCACTTCATTTCCAAGCTGTCCTAACTTTTCTTTTACTGTGACTCATCTAATCTTTAATGGGAAGGACAATTAAACACTGCTGACATAGAACATTCCAGGAGATCTGAAGGATTCCAAGCAGGGTTGCTTCCAAATCTATTTTTGAAAGTAGATGAAGACTTCTGGTGGCCAGTCAAAAATAAAAAGTTAAAATAAAAATAATAAAATAAAAATAAAATAAAATTTTAAAAAATTAGAACATAATAATAAAAGAAAAAAAAGAAAAGAAATAAAATAAAAATAAAAATAAAAATAAAATATAAAAATAAAAATTAAAAATAGAAATAAAAACTAAAGTGGGGTTTATCTTGAATTCTCTGGCCGTATACAAGTTTTTGTTCACTTTAAGCTCTGATCTCCAGAAGCAGCAACTTGGTGTTTGATTCTGCACAGGGAAGTTCCTCCAGGGATCCTCAGGAGTGTGGCCCATCCCTGATATCATCATGGCCTGGCCTGAGGAGCAGAAGATGGGCCCTGAGCAATCCCTTTGAACTCTGACAGAGCTGTGGGGTGATTTCCCATGGTTTTACCAGGCAGGGACTGATTCTGTGCTCTGATCCAGCCACTCTTTTGGAAATCCAGCAGCTCCAGCACTCTCATCATTCCCAGGTGTTTTAGGTTGGCCTAGGAGTTGTCAATTTTGGAAGTGACTTGTGCTGCAGGAAGCAATATAACTTCTTTTTTGAGAAAGAGAACTTATAACTAGTTAATTTTGAGTATTGATATGGATGTTAACCAACTAAAAGTTGATTCGTCTTCGAGGAGAAAAACTTACAAAAGCAGAAAACCCTTTAGAGTTTTCTTCTTTCTTTCTTTCTTTCTTTCTTGTTTTTGTTAGAGAAGCAGGTCCTCTGTCCTTCTCTCCAGTAGGACTGGACTGAAACCCCTACACCAGGTCTTTGTCCATCTGCTGTCCCCTCCCCTGGGCTGCAGCTGCCAGGCCACCCCTGCACCAGGCAAATGGACCTGTATTTCTTTCTCTGTTCAGCACCCAGTGTTCTGGCAGAAATTAAGCAGACTTTGGGCCTTCACACAAGACGACAGCAGGCAAAGACTCTGTGTAGAGGCTTCATTGTGACCTTCACCTTGCAGTGTTCTGGTGCACAGACAAAGAGCACTCTAAGACTACACGAAGACTACCAAGACTACTAAAGACTGCTGGCTATCACACAGTGAAAATTCCTTAAATGCCATCCCACAGACAGGATGTGTCATCATATAAACAGGAAAGGTGTTCACCACAGTGTTCCCCAATCACCTGGGGTATTGCACAGATTTTACCTCTTATGGTAACAGGTAAAGAATACCCTAGAAGGTCACAAACTATAATCTTCACTCTCAGTGGGTCCAGAAGGCCACAAATCCACAATGCTCTGTCCCAGCCCATCCCTGGTGACCTGGATGTGCTTCCATGGTCACTTCTGGGCCCAGGACAGAGGTTTATTGTGGGCTTCAAGGCCTACTCTATTACACACACAGTGTAACCCTACAGCAACAGGTAAACAATGCCCTAGAAGGTCACAAACTATTATCCTCACTCTCAATAGGTGCAGAAGGCCATAAACCCATAATTGTCTTACCCAGCCCATCCCTGGTGACTTGGATGTGCTTCCATGGTCACCTCCAGGACAGAGGCCCATTCTAGGCCTTCCAGGCCTGCTTTACTGTAACACACAGAGTGTAACCCCACAAATGGGGTTTTTGTTTCAGCTGAGGTGAAATGGGCAGCAGAATCAGGAGTGCAGCCCTCACAGGAAGAAAAGGAGCAGGAAAACCATCCCAGAGTCCAGGCCAGGCCTCGTCCCTTCTCCCCACCATTCCTGAGGGCCGCCTGGGGGTTTTTCCTCTTTTTAACTGCAGGACTCCAGCCCAGAAAGCACCTTGGGGTAAAAACAGGAGCTCCCTGCTCCCCAAGGAACAGAAATGTGGTTGGGAAATCAGGACAGCAAACAGAGCTGGATCCCACAAGGGTTAGTGAGGGTGTCACCAGTGGGTCCCACAAGGATTGCTGGGGGTGTCACCAGTGGGTCCCACAAGGATTGCTGGGGGTGTCACCAGGGGATCTCTCACCCAGGGAAGGTGCTGGAGCTGCAGGTGAGGTGAGACTGAGAGCCTTTTCCCACCAGGCAGCTTTAGGAGCGCCCGTTCCCCAAGGCAAAGGAATTCCATGAATTTAGGAGGCTCCAGGTAATCAAATAAATAGATATACGCCCAGCTCCCTGTGCTTTTCTTGTTGGTGCTGTGGTAGAAGTTTTCTTCCTCGTGATATTTTGGGATCCATCCTGTGCTTTTTTTCTAACCAAGGTTAGAGCTGAAGGTGTTCTCCTGCTGTTCATCACTGAGAGCCACACTCAGCTGGCACCAAAACAACCAAAAAAAAGGTTTAATCTCTCCTTTTCAGTGATGCCTCCAAGAGACCATGAGGGGAAGATTACCAGAGAGGGAGGAAAACGGCCTTTAGAGTCCACCCAGGATGGAAGGGGATGGTGCTGGGAGAGGCTGAGCAGATTTAAGGGACACAGCCAAGCCCATTTTTGAAACTTTTCAACAAAACACCACAAAAGTTAGGGGTAAAGCCCCTTTTGTACATGCCAAGTCTGCAGGTTCTGCCAGACCCAAATGGGATACCCAAATCCAGTTCTGGTGCCTGGCTGGGTTTTTTTTTGTTTATTTTGTTGTTGTTGTTGTTTTTTTGTCTTTCAGTCTGATGGAACTGGTTTACTTTGCATAAATACACAAAATTAGGAGCAAAACCCTTGAACTTCTTTGTTCCAAGCAATTGGCCTGGACTGTGGGATAATTTGGGATGAAGGGATGCCTCATCTAAACCAGAAACTTTGTGTTAGAACTCTGAGACCTTCCCTGACAAAAGCTTCACCAAAATAAATTGGTTTCCATGCAAAGCTTTTGGGTGTGAATCTCACTTTCCAATGAAAAAGCGTTTTGTCTAAAAGATCCTTGATGAGTTCTTTTTCTGAAGAATTACTTTTTGAGTAATCACTCTGTAGGAAATATCTGAAAATCACCATCTTCATCAGTGTCATCCAACAGATGCAATTTTCCATAGTTAATTAACTTGACAACCACACACCAGCATTCTCCTCTGGCTTGCAGTTATTTGCAGGCAGCTGTGATTTATTGATGAGTGGTCTTTGCATATGAATAGAGTTTGATCTGTGCATGACTCATTTCTAGTTCTGAAAGAGACTGAGCATCTTTTGCTTCCTGCTGGAAAGCAATTACAATTTCTGTGGACAATTCAGCACTGAACACTACCCTCAGACTGGAAGCTGGGTTTCATTCTCAACTTGTTTGCTTGTTTTTGATATTGCCCAATAAATTCCACTGAAGCAGAATCTTCAAGGCCTATCAAGTGATAATTGATGGGACTCTGAGCAGTGAAATTAGAGGAACACAAGGGAATCTGAGTGTTTTGTATTGTCTTTGTGCTCGCTTCAAACCAGATACGTAAAGAGGCTTTTTGCAGTTGAATGCTCACAATTTCTGCTGCACTGCAAGAGAAGAAGTGATCACAAAAATGGCCCTGCCAGGTTTCCTACAGGGAGATCAAGTTAAAGCAGCAGTTATTATGAATTTCAACCAATACATTTTCATTTCCCCTCCGGCCTTTTTAAAATCTAGCACAATAGGGGTGTACAAGCTACAAATACTGAATTCAAAGTTCCACAAGCGTGTTCAAAAAGAGCTGTGAAATGCTGCATTTTGCTTGTTGAATGAGAAAAACATTTCACTCCACTGGTGGTTGGAGACACTTCAGCAATGAGATCATACCTTTTTATAATCTCAGTATTTAGGGTGTAATTGAAAGCAGGAGAGTACAAAAACTGCCTTTTGATGACAGAATGTCTCTGCTGAGTGTGCAGCCATTCACGTTTGGAGGGGCAGGATGCAGAAAGGTGGGACTGGAGCAGTTTATCACAATCAGAGGGGAACAGCAATGGCATTAAGGGATATTTTTCATATAAATTGCTATTTGATCGTATAAAGGTGTGGAAAATAGGAAGAGAGGCAAGCACTGGATAAGAAGTGTTAGTGTGAAGGATTTATTTCACACAAAGGATTCATTTCCACTGTATCAGAGAATGATGGTCCTGCTGACTCTATGGTTCATTTCTGGTATCTTTGACCATAAACAAACACTTTAGTCAGTAATTATTTCCATTTCCAGTTATCCTGATCAGATATCAGTGTTTATTCTGTGCTATGGCATCTATTTAATCTTAACAGAAGTGGTGTAACAGCCACATCTGAATCTGGACAATTCTACAAACAACATTGCACAAGTTTCTGATTAAGACCTAAATGTGTAAAACTTTGTGTACCAGTACTTCTTCATCAGCCTGCACTCAAGAATTTGAATAATTCTTTGGTGAAAAAATAAATTTCCCACAAGCCCTGGTTAGCAAATCAGTTTTGAATTGAAATGGCATCTGCTCATCCACAGTTCCATCAGCCCCTGCACAGATATTAATGGGTGGAATTCTCCTGGCGGAGCTGAGGCTGTCCCTGCATTCCTTCAGCTCTGTGTCTGCAGATTTGGGTCAAAGAAGGAACCAGGAAAAGGTGAGCAGAGAATTCTTCTGGGATTTTGAGGCTTTGAGGAAAGGGCTGTGGGATTTTGGCAAGAGGTGAAGGAATCCAAATGCAAAACCCGTGAGAGAAACCAGATTCACAAAGGTGCTGAACACAGTGGGAGGCACTGGCTGGAGAGATGGGAGAGTGATGAGGAGCTGGGCTGGGAGGTTTGGGGGGAATTCAGTCAGGTTTGGGGGTGTTTTTCACAGCTCCACTCTGAGCTGGTTCTCACAGCTTCATCCTGGCACGTGGGCGTGGCATGAACCAGCAAGGCAGGATGCTCCAAACTCGATTTTGAAATGGAGAGGTTTCAAACCTACCTGAAGAGGTGGCTGTTACCAGCCTGGCTTTTGTAGCCAGGGGAAAACCTTCCTGCAGATTGCAGCCACCTTCCCCAGCAGATGCTCAGGTGCCAGCTCCTGCATCCCTTGGCTGCAGCTCTGATGTGCAGGAGGAAGGAGCAGCCTCGTGGAAATCACACAGCAGCAGGACAGCTTTAACTGCCCCAGAGATCTCAGAGCCCTGGGGATCAGAGCATCCTCAGAGAAAAGTTTGGATGGATGGAACAGAGAAATGATTTTCCTTAATTCACTCACATACACAGAACTGCACTGATCTGGTTCTAGACAGATTTGAACTCCTCTGAGAGAACTGAATCTTATGAAAACCTAAGAATAATAAATTAATAATAGAGTAGCATATCTTGAATTTGAGCATTTTTAGTAGCCTTTCAGACAGTGGTTCCTTCAGTTGAATTAGGAGGAAGGAATGATTATCCAATCTATTGGGTTTTTTTAATCTCAGTATATAAAATCATCAATTTCTATGAAGAAATCTGGCATTTTCTCAGGCATAAAACAGCTGCAAGAATCCCACGTGCCCAGACACCCCCAGAGCATCACCCACCCCTCACAGTGCAGGGGTGGAAACTCTGGTGGAAGGAGATCATTTGGGCAGAGGAGGAGCTGAAATATCCAGTGCCACTGCCCATCCCCTGGGGTGTGAATTAACTGCAGGCACTGGGTGAATTCCCACTTCTGGCTGCTCCACACAGGCTTCAATATTTCCCTATTCAATATTTCAATATCTGTTTATTGATTTATTTATTCTGTGAGCTGAATACCTTCAAAAGGGACACAAAACTGTCCCAAGGGTCTCTTGCCCACATTGTGTTTCCACACGCAGAACTGGAGCTGTCAGCAGTCCATATGTGAAATTAACTGTGATTTTAAATTGTTTTCACAACTAACACAGCCCCACTTAATCATGCATTAAATGGCTTTCTCGGGACAGCAACCATGCATTTGTGTATTCACCAATACATGATATATAATATCATATCAATCATAAAAATGTATCCACAACATTTGAAACAACAAAACAAGATTTAGAAACGCATATCCAACTTTAATGCATAATCTGGAGAGCAGAGCTCCTCCTGCACCTTGAAAACTTTGATTAAACAGCGATCACAATCTTCCCTCAGATAAAATATATTAATGTGTGTGTGTAAATATTTATGTGTATCATTTCCAAATCAAAGCCTTGCACTCCTTGTGGATGTGATCTGCTGGCCCTGGGAGCAGATCCCAGCAGCCCAGAATGCAGCCTGGAAGCAATTCCTCTCCTGCCCGTGAAGGGCTCTCTAATTGCCCTGGGCTTTCTCCCTTTTGAACTGGCTCCCTACCCTGTAATTTCTGCTGCTGCCTGCCCAGAGGTCATTGAAGTCTCTGGTACACCAAGGGATTCCTCCTCTGCTGCAGGTGACTCCAGATTGGGAGGTGCCATCACCAGGGAGGGATGAATTTCCACGCTGCCAGGTTTCAATCACACCCCCGGGCAGGAGGGACCTCTCCTGCTTCCATTTCTGCTCTGTTGGTGAGCTCTGGGGAGAAGAACAGCAAAGCCTCCTGCTCTGAGCTCCAGCACGGGACTGAAACTGGGAGAGATTCTGATCATTGAGCAAGTATTGACTTGATTTAACAAGGCAAGAGGAGCCTCACAGGATGATTACAGTTCTGCTGCTGAGAATTCAGCACCTTCAAACACTTTCTCTTCTCCCTTTTGCAAAATCGGGGTTATTCCTGCATTTAGCACTTTGCACTTTGGCAAAGGTGTTACAATAAATCTTCCACTGCCTCAATTTGTAAAGATTTGAGGTTAATTAGCAGCTGGTTGAGGCTAATGCCATGGAAAAGCAGGGAGGAGGCTGCAGGATGAAATGCAGATCAGCACGGAGTGACAGTGGCTCTATGGCAGCCAAAAAAGGGCTGAAATACGAAAATACAAACTCGTCTCCTTCTCCTCACTGTGACAACCACCCTTCTCCCTGCTGCCATACCCCTGCTTTCGCTGTGGCCTCGTTCCACGTGTGACACCAGGAAAATAATCAGTCCCAAGCACCTGGAGTTTGGCTTTTGGGATGCACAAAGGATTTATAAAGGAAGGACAGGATTTATAACAAAGCCTGGGACAGCCTTTATCCACACAGCAGCACTGCTCTCTCTGCCTCAACATTCATCTTCTGCACCCAGAGCTGTTCCAGGTCTTTTAGTGCTCAGAACTACAGAGTTCATTTCAAATCCACCACAGATTTCTAACCAAAAAAAAAAGTGAAATAATTCTCTATATGAAAATTATGAGAGGATACTTGAGTTTTAACCAGCTGGTTTAGGTATTGGTGAATTGGTGGACAAACAGATTGTAAATTCAAGTGAAACAGTGAAATTATTCCACATGGATGTGAGATGTGAAATGAGAAAAAAAAATCCAGCCTTTGGGGTGACTCTGTGTGTGTGTGGTGCTGCCATCAGCACTGGGACAGTGGGAGGAGAGGTTGGAGGGGTGTGGAGATCTTTTACAAAAGCAAAAACAACCCACAGGTGCAGCTAAAAATACTCTGCTGCCATTTCAGCCAACGAATTAAAAACACCAGTGAAGCCCCAGAGTGTGAACCTGTCAGCATTCAGCAAAAAAAGTTTATTCTCTTTTTCCTTTAATACAGTTCCTTCAGTAATTATTTCAATCATTACTGTAAGAGTTGGAGAGTTGGGGCTTGGCTCCTGTGGAGTGGTTCAGCTTCTAGGTTATTTTAGTTTTCTTCTCCACCTCTGTGTCCACAGATTTATTTGTGTGCAAACAATATCTGTGCAGGTGCCTAGCTGGGCTTTGGGGCAGGCAAAGCCAGGGCTTGCCAAAACCTTGCATTTTTTGTTTTCCTTTTCTTGAGCAAACAATCATTTGACATACCAGAGTGTTTGGGGCACCAGAGGGATGCATTCTGTATAAGAGCCCACATTCTTTATGGGACTATTTGTACTTTCTTCTGACTAAGGGGACAACATAGAATAGAATAAAATTCTAATAAAATTCTATAGAATAGAATAAAACCTTGTGACAGAATCTTGGAATCTTTCTCTGCAGCCTCCAAAATAAAAAGATTTCTCTCTTCACTTCCTTCTACCTGCTACACTCCAGGGAAGTGAAATATTTGAGGCAAGGAGAAAAGAGTGATGATTCCTGGTTGGAAATATTCAGAGGGGATGAGTTAAGGACCATCAGACATGAGGTTTTTTAAGCAGGGACTTCTGGACACCTTGTGGGATCAAAATGAGCAAATCTTAGACCTGAGTGTCAGACTGAATCTGCTGGTGATCACTGATTAGTTAATACCAAAGTTAGCACCATCCTGGGGATCAAAATGAACAAGTGTTTAATTAAAAACTGCCAGGGCACTCTGATTAAAAATGAAATAAGCCCAAACACATCTTTTAGGAGAGAAATGTGTAACTACAAGAGGGTTTTGTGCAGGGACAGAGGGAATTTTGGAGAGAATGCTGCTTCATCCTTGGGCTTTGCTGGCAGCTCTGCTCCTCCCTGGGGCTTTCCCAGGGGTGATGTGGAATCTCTGTGCTCAGCAGGAAAAAACACCAATATTCTCCTGTTCCCCCAGACTGAGGAAGGAGCACGGAGCACCCCAGCACGTGGCACAATCCAAACTACAGGGACATGCAAAAAAAATGGGGAAAATGTCACATTTGGGCATCAGAAACGAAGAAAACAGCGACCACATCAATGCAGGAGGGCACAGGCTCAGCAGGAGCTGAGGCAGGGCTGACTTCACCAGGGTGTGCAGGGTAGGGAGCCTACATTCATTAACTACATTCATTAACGACATTAATCCAACATACAATGCCCAAAACACTCATCCCAACCTTTCTGCTTCAGGTTTTGAGGAAGTATAAGGGCAATATGAAAGGAAATACAGAGTGGCTCTCGAGCTCAGAGAGGAAAATACCACATAACTTTTGGGGAAAAAGTTTGAAACACTTTCATTTTGTTATTCTTTCTCCCCCAGCCTCATTAATGGTAATTAATTATTAAGGACTTGGATTTGGAATATAATTGACATCACATTTAACTTGTAAACTCCTCTTTCCAAGCAGAGGACAAAGGGTGCTCCAGTGTCCAACACAAGCAGGTGGCTCTGCCAAGAAAAAGGACACTGGGCAAAGGGCTTCTCATGGCTGCTGTTTGTAAAAAAACCTCCTTTTCCAGTCATTTGGGTGGGGAGTTTTTATGGAACAAGCTTGATTAGGTTGCTTTCCTAAGGAGAGGAAGGTTCTGTCATGATTCAGTCCATCTCCTGCTCCAAATTTCAGGCATATTTGACACATGAGTCAAGGCCTCAGGAATAATTAATTTTCTGAAGTTTCTTTGAAGTCAGCAGCTGAAGGCAGGAAAAGGAACCAAGTTCATTCCTCAGCTGAAGGGGAGGAAGAGCTCAGGCACCAAATATTTCTGTTAATGCGGCAGGCTGGCCAGTGCCCCTGTACGTGAGGCTGAATTAGAGACGTGAGGGGTTTGCCCTCTGAAATGAGAACCACAGCTCAGACATCCTCATTTATCACAGCACAGGTGCTTCAGGGATAAAACCTTATAAATCTGGGCTGAAACTGCTTTAGTCTTGCTGTTTGTGGAGCAATGGGGGTTTTTTTCCCTTGAAAACAGAACTCAATCAGCTCAGCCTCCTTGTTCTTAAAAAAGCAAAACAAGCATGTAATACTCAACAAATTGTACCAAAGAAGAGGCACAAAGTAATTAAAACCCTGGGAAACACCCACAACATTCTGGTTCTTGGCTATTTCACTGTGGAATGAACGGGCAAGGGTGGGGAATCACCTCTGCTCATCCTCACCTCTCTCAGCTCACTTGGATTTCCCCAGAAAATGAGGATGCACTTGAGCAGCTCCAAACCCGACCTGTTGACTCTGATTTTGCTGAGGAATAATAGCAGTGCAGTGATATAACTGCAGGAACCCATCCAAAATCATGAAAAGCCTCACTTTTATTTTTTTTCCCCTTTATATCTGTGTCATTCCCTTTTCCATTTGCTGCTCACAGCCTGAATTCCTCAGATAACTTTGCTGCAGATTTGGAATTTGCTGCAGATATGGAAAACTGCCTGGAAGTTTTTGCTCTTTGGTTGTTCTGGCTGCTTTCCAGCCTCAGGAACACTCAAGATGCAACACATCCAACTTGCTCCAGCAATCGTTCCCTAAAATACAGCAAAAACAAGGGATCCTGTGCAAAATTAGCTGCTTAATTAATGACTTCAGGAAGCACTAAAAGTGAGGGTTTTGGAGGGTTAATTCTAATTCTGCTGGAGAGGTGAGGTGAGCCTAAAATGCATCAACACAGGGCTAATCTTGAGGTCAGTAAATATTGCAGATTTCAGTCAACAGTGGGGTTTTCCTATCCAATAACCAGAGGATTTGGTAGCTCTGACTACCTGGCACACCTTGAAGCTGTTCCCAGCACCTGCTGCTAGAAAATGAATGTGGAGACACCTGGGTTGTTCCAGGCAGCTCTTTAAACAAAAACTGAGCTGATTTCTGTGGAACAGAGCTTCAGCCAAGAGGAAAAGTCCTGAATAACAAATGGAGCTGCATGAAGCACATAAAGAAAATAAAGCGGGTTTGGAAACTGCCTGAGATTATCTGAACGTGACCCTGCACATCCCAGGGCTGGGATAACCCTGCCCAACGCCCCCAGGCTGGGATTTGGGGTGCCTGTGCAGGGCCAGGAGCTGCACTGGATGGTGCTGGGGGTCCCTCCTGACTCAGGATATTCTGTGATCCCATGGAAAACACCTGTGCAGTTTCCAACACCAGCAGGACATCACCTCCAGCTTCCTGCTGAGAGAGCTGCTGTTCTTGGGGTGAAGAACCAAAGCAAATCTCAAAACTGCACACCAGGGCAAGGTGCTGGCATTGAGTATTCCAGATATCCTAAGCAAAGATGGCATTGAGTATTTCAGATTTCCTGGGCAAGGACAGCATTGAGTGTTTCAGATTTGCAAATATTCCATGTTTTCTCTCCTAACTGGGAGCAGCTCTGCCAGCTCTCCCTGGTGCCAGCTCTCACAGAGGCAGGAATGATCCTGCCCTCACTGCTCTGCTGTGGCACAAACTGTAAAATCACACCTCCTGTATCCCCATCCTCTCACTTTTCAGTGATTCTTTGTATCACATTTCCTCTTGGTCCTGCTCATCCCTGATGAACCCTTCACTTTCTTTGTCCCAATCAGCAAACTCCTAAAAGGCACCAGAGGAAAAGTGACATTATTTACCCTCAGTGCTGAAACCAGAGCTCATCCCTGCTGCAGGCCAGGCTTTGCAATCCCTGAGCAGCACAGTCAGGCTGAGCTTTTGGTGTGGAGCAGCACAACCAGACAATCCTAAAGGTCTGTTCCAACCTGTTTCATTCTGTGACTCTGTGACTCTGTGATTCTCTGTGATTCTCTGTGACTCTGTGATTCTGTGACTCTGTGACTCTGTGGTTCTCTGTGACTCTGTGGTTCTGTGACTCTGTGGTTCTCTGTGACTCTGTGGTTCTGTGATTCTGTGATTCTCTGTGACTCTGTGATTCTGTGAGTCTGTGAGTCTGTGATTCTGTGATCCTGTGGTTCTGTGGTTCTGTGATTCTGTGACTCTCTGTGACCCTGTGATTCTGTGATCCTGTGGTTCTGTGGTTCTGTGATTCTGTGACTCTGTGGTTCTGTGATTCCCAGCACTCACAGAACGCTCAGGAGAGCCAGGATTAAAGTGTGGCACACTTGGAAAAATGCAGGATTTAATGCACATTAATCTCAGCCATCATTGGGGAACTCCTGACCTACATGGGAGGTGCAGATGGACTCTGGGAGCTCCGGGACTGTGTGGGTATAATTCATATAATTCATTGTTATGCAAACACTCAGCTGCTTTCAAACCTCACCTGCACACCCCTTGTGAGTTTTGTTTCAAAGTATCCAAAAGGGA
Organism: Drymodes brunneopygia; assembly: GCA_013400955.1. Taxonomy (NCBI): domain Eukaryota; kingdom Metazoa; phylum Chordata; class Aves; order Passeriformes; family Petroicidae; genus Drymodes; species Drymodes brunneopygia. The sequence goes on from VZTZ01014229.1 coordinate 247,291, forward strand.
GGCAGAAATAAAGCACCTGCAAAGAGGTTTTGGTTAAATCTAGGAAGGGTTTTTGCAGACAGCTCTGGAAGGCTGGAATGGAACGGTGCTGCTCCAGGAAAGGGCAGCCCCACTTCAAAATACAGCTTTGGACCTGGGAAACATTAATTCCTGTGCTGTTTTAATATTTAAATAGAAAGTGACAGTTTCAAAGATTATTAGATTATGATTTTTCCATCGGAAAAGGTGGAATTTTCCACCAAATCCTTCACACAAAATTCCTAACCCTCCCCTTAGAAACAGCACCGGGGCTTTTCCATCTGATTGCGGCCTAATGAATTTCACCTCTGGGAGCAGGTTCAGCGAGTATTTCATCCTGACCCTTTAGCCTGGATTCACAGATCCATTATTCACCTTCCAGATGATTAAAACCACTGCAGAAGCTGGGAAAAGCCCATTTCCCCTCCCTGGCACTCACCAGAACCAGCCAGTGCAGGGGCACCATCCGAGGGTTTGGATCCACGGCAAATCCAGAGGAACCCAGCTGGGATTGCTGAGCCAGGTGCACCTGGGGTTGGGAGTTCTCACCAGGGATGGTTCTGCTTCCCCAAAAATCTCCAATGAGTTCTCTGTGCCAGCACAAACACCTGAACCCTGCAGGGTCACACGGGTGACAGGGCTGAGAAAAGGCAAACCCAGAGGCTGAATTTTAACCGCCCCAAAATGTTGGGGTTTTTTTTCCCCCCGGGGCTGCTCTTCCAGCTTTCCCTGCAGCTTTCCTGGAATTTTAATATCCCACTCTCTTCGGGGTTTGTGCTTTTTGGATTCTTTTATTTTTAGCTGCAGAGCCTGCCTGACGCCAGCAGATGTAACTGGATCCGAGTCCCTGCGAGCCAGGAATTGCAGCCACGCTCAGCACAGAGCACAAAGCCTGGCTCTGGGCAGAGCCTGGGTCCTGAATTTATCCCCTGGATTGGGAAAAGAGGCACAGGGATCCATCAGAATGGAGAGAAGAGCTGGGAAAGGCTGGGGGTAAGCAAAGAGAAATCAAAGATGCAAAGAGGTCTGTCCCGCAGATCTGGGTGAGCTGGCTTCCAAAAGCAAGAATTCACAAAAAACCCTGAAATATTTCACTGCAGTAACCTGGTAACACAGAGCAGGCTGCTTCAGAAAGGGCTGCTCTCAGCAAGGTTGGCTTGGGTGGATAAACAAGAATAAAATGGGGTGGATAAATATGAATAAAATGCTGGGCAGCAGGGCCCTGCTGGCAGCCACCTCCCAGGGCACATTTGCCAAGTTGTGATGTTTGACACACACAGAACTGCAGCTCCCAGCTCTGGTCAGGATAAACCAGAGCCACATCTCCCACCCAGTTCTCAGGTTCTCACCTTTCCCCTCCACACTGTACACCTAGAATAAATCTGCCTCAATCACCTTGCCTGAACTTACTTTTGAGTTTTCAGTTCTGGCCCCGTGGCAGAGAACAGAGTGAAGGATTGCCAATTTATCTGATTGAGAAATTCTTCATCCTGACTATTCTGGGAGCTGCAGCCACAGCAATGTGTCCAGAGCAGAGTGTGAGTGCCCCAAGGAAGAAAAAAAGCAGAGTAAGGAGGCATTTTATTCCCCAGAGGTGACAGGGTGAGCCACCAGCAGAGCCTGGGCTGAGTGGAGCCTTCAGCCCATCCTGAGTTCAGCTCTCTGCTCCTGCTCAGCCTCCAGGGAATCAAGTGCAAAAAGCTGGGAATGCTCCACTGTTTGGCTCTGTTCTGGCAGGGTTCAGGGTTTGCTGCCAGGAAAAAGTGGAAATCAAGGAAAACAGAAAGCACTGGGCTTGCTGTGGAACCAGGGGCAGCAGCAGCTCCAGGTGAGAGGCAGGAATGCTGAGCTGCCAGGATAAATTTCCTGGGGATCCAGAGTGTGTGTGACACTGATAGTGCCTGAAAATGAGCTTTTTTCCAAGGCAGCTTCTCTGCCCTTTCATAAGTAAATGCAGAGTAAAATCTCTGAAAGCAGAGATCTCAGCAGAGCAACTGTGACCTGTCAGTTTTCTTCACTGCATAAAGAAGGTGATGGAGTTTTTGTTTCATTTCTGGTGTATTTAAAACTGGTTTGGGCAAAATTAAGTAACCTGAGCGTGTTTCCTTGGCAAAGATGGCATTGAGTATTTCATATTTCCTTGGAAAATATGGCATTGAGTATTTCATATTTGCAAATATTCCATATTTTCTCACCTATCTGGGAGCAGCTCTGCCAGCTCTCCCTGAGGCAGGAGTGTTGTGCCCTCACTGCTCTGCTGTGGCACAAACTGTAAAATCACACCTCCTGTATCCTCATCCTCTCAACTTTTTAGTGATTCTTTGTATCACATTTCCTCTTGGTCCTGCTCATCCCTGATGAACCCTTCACTTTCTTTGTCCCAATCAGCAAACTCCTAAAAGGCACCAGAGGAAAAGTGACATTATTTACCCTCAGTGCTGAAACCAGAGCTCATCCCTGCTGCTGCCTCTGTGATGCTGCAGTGCCTCATCACATCGAGCACAGCTGAAGTGAAGAACTTGCCAGTCTTTCATCTTGATGCAAATTTTCCATAGAATTGTTCTTCTCATCCAGATTTTTCCTCAAGTGACCCCAAGCCTTCCCTTTCCCTTCCTGCTGCTGGCTGGCAGCTTGAGACACCTCCTGGAAAGTGCTTCAGGTTCAGGCTCAGTGATGAGGCAAAAATTGCAATTTGCCCTCATCCCATTGCCTTGTTCTTTTTTTTTTTTTAAGGGATAGAACAGTAATTGGGTTTTTAAGGGGTAGAACAGTGATGGGGTTTTTTAAGGGGTAGAACAGTGATGGGGTTTTTTAAGGGGTAGAACAGTAATGGGTTTTTTAAGGGGTAGAAGAGTGATGGTGATTTGTTAAGGGAATTTCTGATCTGCTCTTTAATTTTTCTGGGTTCTGACAATCTGGATGCACACGGATTCTGCCAGAGAGGGTGAGCAGCCACAGCAGCTGGCAGAGAGCTCTGGGATATCACAGCTGGCTCAGAAATCTCTCAGCTTGGTCTTGGGGCTTGGAGAAGGGGCTTGAGGGAGAAAATCCAGGGAGTGCTGAGATAGGGCTGGTCCTGGGCAAGTGGGAGCAGCTCTGGATCCCTTGGGCACTGCCAGGGATCCAGGGACAGCCACAGCAAATCTGGGCACCTGTGCCAGGGCCTGCCCACCCTCCCAGGGAAGGATTTCTCCCTAAAATCCAATCTCAACCTTCTCCCTTTCATTTAATCCCATTCCCCTTTGTCCTGTCCCTCCCAGCCTGGTAAATAATCCTGCCCCATGCTCCCTTCAGGCACAGGAGCACCACAGTGGGGTCACTCCAAAGGCTTCCCTCCTCCAGGGTGAACAAGCCCAGCTCCCTCAGCCCTTCCCTGCAGCTCTCTGATCAGCCTGGCTTCCTCTGGGCTGGCCCCAGAGCACATCTGAGCAGCAGAATAGAAAACATGGGACACCACAGTGCCCTGCTTGGGGGGAATATTCCATCAGAAATCCATCAGAATGTTCCATCACAATATTCCATCAGAAATCCATCAGAATATCCCATCAGAATGTTCCATCAGAATATCCCATCAGAATATCCCATCAGAATATCCCATCAGAATATTCCATCAGAATATTCCATCAGAAATCCATCAGAATATCCCATCAGAATGTTCCATCCCAATATCCCATCACAATATCCCATCACAATATCCCATCACAATATCCCATCAGAATGCTCCATCCCAATATCCCATCAGAATGTTCCATCAGAATATTCCATCAGAATATCCCATCAGAAATCCATCAGAATATCCCATCAGAATGTTCCATCACAATATCCCATCACAATATCCCATCAGAATGTTCCATCAGAATATTCCACCGGAATATCCCATCAGAAATTCCATGGATGGCCACAGCACAATCCCTTTGAACACTGAGGCCCAGGGGATGCTTTGGGATGGGGAGGGATGTATCACAGCCTGTTTGATGCATTTCCTTGCTGGAAGTGCTGCTGAGTGTGCTCTGTGTTTGTGCAGAGCCCACCGTGGGCAGGGCAGGGATTTTGGGGGATGGATGGGGCAGGAGTGTTTGTGCTGGGCAGGAGAGCAGCCAGATGTTGCAGGATCTGCACACAGCAGCCTGAGGCACCCATGGAGAGAAAAGGGGGAGCACTGAGCCACCCCTTCTGGCCATAATTCATCCATTTTTTACATTTCTCTCAGCGAGAATTCTAGCCAGGGGAGTCCCTGAGTGCAGAACACACAAGAAGCTTTAAGCTCCTGCCGTGTAAATATTTGTACAGCAGACAGTGAGCCCTGTGCATCAGGGTAAACAGAAATTCTGCTCTGTTCTCCAATGCAGAGATGTTTTATTCACATCCTAATCTATGCAGCTGCCACCAAGAAACAGCTCCTTTACCACCAATCTCCAAAAAGGGATTGTTTCGTACCTGCCCTGCCATGGCCTTGCTCTTTGCTCTGCTGATTTATTATTTCATTTTTTGTCCATGGTAAAAAACCATTAATCTGGGATTCTGCACTGGGTTTAAACCCAATGATACTGAGATAACTGTGGGAGATGTGGATAATTCAAATTCAAATCCAAAGGTTTTTATTTGGTCCTGTAACTTCAGAGTTTTTAATTTTAGTGATGTTTTTCAGAGGGGATGAGAGTACCCACACAGTCTGATTTGCATTTGGGGTCTCTCAGGAAAGAAGTGGGCTCTCATTTTTTATTTAAATCACTTTATGGAAGATCTTGTCTCTCTTTTTTGATGAGTACAGAGTGTGCCAGGCTCAGCAGAGCCAAACCATTTTACATTAATTCCTTCAATGGGAGGGTTTCACCTCAGGCTGGGGAGGCTGAGATCTCCTCTCCTGTTTCACTGGCAGAGAAAAATTGCTCATCTGTCAAACACTGCCCAGACCCAGCTCTCTGAGCTGCTCTGCCCAACCCAGGCCTTTCACTGACACATCTTCACAGGCAGCTCCAGCTCACAGCTGACAATGTGCCATCAGCCAAAATGCTTAAATATCTACTTTTCTAAGTGTTTCCTTCAAAAGGGAAAGAAGTGTGCCCATCATTTTTTATGTATCATGGTCTGGACATATCCATAAACTGAATATTCATTAATAAATGCACTTTGTACTCCCTTTGACCTCATTTTTTGTGTGCAGGGAAATTACCTGAGTTATTTCACTGATGGAAAAGCATTCTTTATACAAAGAATATTTTCAAGGAGCTCTGGTTCCTACCAACACCGCTCTGATACTGACTTGGACTTGCTTCTTGAGTGTTGTTTCAGTGTTTTTTCTTAGTTTCTTTCTGGTTTGGGGTCTGATTTCTGGTTGTTCATGCAGCTCAGAGGAAGGTCAGTGCTTTCAGAAGTGCAGGCACCAGCCTGGATGTCTGCAGCAAACCAGAATCCTGCCTGCAGTTAAGGGTGTCACTATGAAAATGAGCAAATAAATTTATTTTAGATGGTTGATTACAGTGCTTAAAGAAGTATTTCTTCTTCAGAATCAAAGGAGGGCACCTTACCTGGTCTCTTTTCCCATCTCTTACCTTCTGCTGGACTAAACTGCAAACCCTACTGACTAAAATATGCCCTGTGCCCTCATTCTTGCAGCTCCATACTCAACAAAACTCAAATTAAAACAACTTTACCCAAATCCTGGGTTTCTTACAGCAATTTCTGTACCTGGTCACTTGGATATTCCAGGATGATGCAATAGTTAACATTTTGTTTGCCTTTCTCACAGGCTCCCACGCCCTTGAAAACACAGTGTAACATAAATTGCTTTATAGAGGAGACTCGGTGAGCCAGGAGCCAAATGTGAGCAGGGGAGGGAACTCCCCTGTGGCCATTACATCACTGAGGAGTCTCTCTTGTTCAGAAGACAGCAATCACACCATATTGCTAAATTTAAAAAAAAACTGGATTTTTTTGTACATCTGGGACAGGGCTGAGCCTGAAAACGATGCAGAATTAATATCATTTTGGAGAAAAAGAACTCTTTTTTTTTTTTCTTGCCTCATAAAACTGATGACCAGAATAATTCTGATGATTGTGAGAGCCTGGGGTGAGCTGGGGTGTCAGGAGTTCAGGAGTGCAGCAGGAAGCTTTGATCTGCTGGGTTTATGAACTGCCCTGAGAGCAGCTCAGCAAAACCAAGAGAGGATCCCAGAGTCCTCCCAGCCAATAATTGGGTTAAAATGAGGATTTGTGGGACAGAAATCTGGGTTTTGGTCTCTCCACCACCATGTGGAGGAATTCTCCGTGATGCCCTCATTTATTAAATAATAGAATATTGCATCTTACACTTACCAGCGTGGCAAACAGGGCATCCCAAGTGTGTGGGGCAGCAGGAAATCTGAGATTTTGGGATTTTGAGATTGGGATTTTGAGAAATCTGTGCTGGAGCAAGGACTCCAGCCTTGCCCAGCTGTTCAGTCCCACGCAGCCCCAGGAAAGGCAGCTCTGCAGTGTTTGCCTTGCTGGTGCAGGGCAGAGGCAGCAGCAGAACAAAGGCACTCCTGGTGCTGATAAGGAGCCGGTGCTTTGTGACTGAAACTGGATCCTGGATGCTCGGGGCTTGTTTTATGTGGCAGGGAGGGAGGGAGGGAGGAGTGCCCGGGCTGCAGCTCCTGGAATCACCTCGAGTTCTTGATTTCCCCCGGCTCCTGATGGGGCGCGCCCCACTCCGCACAGGGGGCTCCAAAAGCAGCGCTTTGAAACGCTAATCCAAATTAAAACATCAGCTAAATTCTAGATCTAAGAATTTAACCACTTAGTAACAATGAGAACTTTCTTTTTCAGGGTCAGGTATTCTAGGTGTGCAATCACAGAGCCTCCAGTCAGAGCCACCCCTGAGATCCCAGCTCGAGTTCTTGATTTCCCCCGGCTCCTGATGGGGCGCGCCCCACTCCGCCCAGGGGGCTCCAGAAGCTCAGCAGCTTTGCTTCGTGCAGCACTTTGAAACGCTAATCCAAATTAAAATAGCAGCTAAATTCCAGATCTAAGAATTCAATCATTCAGTAACAAAGAGAACTTTCTTTTTCGGAGTCAGGTATTCTCACTGTGCAGTCACAGAGCCTCCAGTCAGAGCCACCCCTGAGATCCCAGCACGGAGCTTCTTGCACAGATTCAGAGCCACAAAATTCCACAAAAAGCCACAGAGCCTTCAGGTTTTTAGTGTGACTTTAGGGGGGTCAGGTCATGTGTCCTGCTCACTGCTGTCCTCAAAGACACCAGGAGGTGGGAAATGGAGCCAGGTGTGGATCAGGAAGGTTGTACAGCACTGCAGGAACAGCAGACAGGTGAGAATTGGAACTTTTTGCAGCTTTGGGGTTCAAATGAGCAACAGCCTGAACTTTTTTCACTCATTCCTTGGTGCTTGTAAAAAAAAAAAAAAAATAAAAATTAAAAAAAAAAAAAAAATGGAAGATCCTGGAAAAGAATGAAAGAAATACTAATGAAGGTGACATTTCCCCAAGCTGGAAGAAAGAGTAGAAAACCAATTTATGGTATAAAAAGCCTCTGATCATTCTGAATGTTTAGATTCCTCTGTGCCAGTGTCAGCCTGTTGTTCCTAACAGTGACAAGAAGTGTAAAATCTATTTTTTGGTGTAGTGGGGACATTTTGGGGCTCTGTGCAGGATTTCAGTCACCTCCAACCACTCAGACAGGAGGAGGGTACCTGGGAAATGTGTGTTCAGGTGTTTCTGAGAGGGAAAAGAGCTGAGTTTCCATCAGGGGTTGAACGAGTCCCAGTTGCACATCTCCAAAGCATGAGTCCTGCTGCGGTTTGGGCAGTTTCTAACCCCAGTTAAAGGCAGCCAGGGTGAAGCAGTGTCCCCAGGGTCAGTGCCAGAGCCACGTTTGAGGTGGGAAATGTCCCTTGCAGAGCTGTCAGCCCTGCCTGGGCTGTGCTGGGGGCCGTGGTCATTGCTCAGATCTGGCCTGGCCTGACCTGTCCAAAATCCCTCTGGAAAATCCTCTGGCTGCTCTCAATCCTGTGCTGAGCATCCCCTGTGTGCTCTCTGGTACCTGCCACGGCACTGCAGGGGATGCCACCTCCTCGAAAGGCACCCGAGCCCCAGCCCTGACTCATTTACTGCCTGAACCATCCCGGGCTCTTCCACACCGGCTCTAAATTCCCAATTACACCCAGCCCTGAGGCCCTTTACATAAAGGGAGCTTGCAGATACGGCAAGGTGCTGATCTGCTTTGCATGTTTTGCTGCTCCCCGGCCAGGCTGTCTGGCAGGGCACGGGCAGCTGCTGACTCAGGCCCAGCCTTTGGGGCAGTTCTGAGCCACCAGAACGGTCATTCCTTGGGGAAGGAACTACTGAGGGCAACCAGCACACCAGGGTGAGAAATTTCACCTCAGTGCAGCGTGAAATCAGACAAGTTTTCCAGTGAGATGTGTCCCTGTGTGCTCCACGTTCCACATCCTGGATGGTTCCTGGGGTGTGCAGAGAGCAAACAGCAGCAGCAGCTGAGCTCACCTTGCACAGGGAAATGCTCCCAGCCAGGGCAGTGTCACCTGCACAAAGTCACTGATTTCTGCAGCTCAGCCCACTCCTATTCCTCACATCCCTGCAGAGATACCCAGAGGAGAGAGATTCTGCTCCAGCTTTAGGAAGGAGATATTTGGTTTATAGGGGAAGGATCTGGTCTGTGCAGATGAGCAGAGCTGATCCTGGGAAATTGTGACATCCAACCCCAGGGCTTTGTGTCACCTCAGCACCACTGACCCCAAAAATGCTGGGACAGTGTCTCTCAAAGCTTTGTGTTACCTCCGCATCACTGACCCAGAAAAAGCTGAGACAATGTCCCCCAAAGCTTTGTGTCACCTCAGCACCACTGACCCCAAGAAAGCTGGGACAATGTCTCTCAAAGCTTTGTGTCACCTCAACACCAACTCCAAAAAAGCTGGGACAGTCTCCCAAAACAACCCCAACCAGCCCTGGTGAACTGAGAGTCGCCTGGAGCTGCTTCCCCTCACTCCAGACTTTTGGAAACACGCCTGAAGTTGATTGGAAATGGCAAAGGTTCAGCCTTGAGCTCACCCAGGGCACCAGGGAGGGGAAATCCTGCAAGTTCCAGCTTCCCAACATCCAGAATGCCAAGGAGTGTGTTTGATGCTCCAGAGGTTTGGTTGTCAGAGCTCCTGGACGAAACACTGACATTCTGGTGTTGACCCCAGATTTCTGGCTGGCTCCCAGATTATCTGGGAAGAGTTAACCATCATTTCCCTGCTGCCCCGCAGGGAGTTCTCCAAAATACCTGCAGGCAGCCAGGAGCAAAGACCTGCAGAGGTAGAGGAGCATTGGGGCATCTGAGAAGCTCTCTGCAGACAAGCAGCAGCAAATTCCTCTGCTGCCTGTGGGTAAAGCTAATTAATAATTAATAATGGCTGTGGCAGGGAGCGATGGAGGGGTTTAATATCTGAAATACCTTTTCAGTCACTCTTTCAGTGGCTCTTTCTTTATTTTATTCAAACCCTGGATCACACAGGCTCGTTAATGCCTAAGCAAACAAAAGCCAGGCAAGGCCAGCCCAGTGCTGAGCTCAGGGAGGGTTGGAGCTGGCACCTCGTGGCTCCAGACTGGGAAATCCCAACTGCAAGGACACAGAGAACACGTGGGAGCTCCTGCAGCCCAGAAAGCACAGCTGCATGTGGGGATGGGAGGAGCTGCAGCTCCTCAGGGAGCACAGCTGCACGTGGAGAGGGGACTCTGCATTTTGGGAGGGTTTTGGAGCAGGGGCTCCACATTTTGGGATGGTTTTGGAGTGGGGACTCCACGTTTTGGGATGGTTTTAGAGACAGGACTCTGCGTTTGGGGATGGTTTTGGAGCGGGAAATCCACATTTTGAGATGGTTTTGGAGTGGGGACTTCATGTTTTGGGATGGTTCTGGAGCCTGTGGGGCTGAGCCAGGGCTGTGGCACAAATGGCTGTGCAGTTTTAGGGACACAGGTGCTGTTCAAAGGCACCTTGAGCTGTCGTGTGCATTACCCAAGGATGTGTTTTTGTAGTAACATTCACACCTTTCACCTGAACCTCAGCCACTAAAGAAGCACAAAAAAACCCCAAAAATCTCTAAGCAAAATCGAGCTGCATTTCACATTTTGCTTCTCAGCTGCAGGAATTCAAACGTGACCCAGCAGTGAGCTCCAAACAAACCAAACAAACTGCTCAGAGCAAAAGCACCAGCAGCAAGCAGTTAATTTCCAGTTCTGTAATACCCAGTTCTGAGCTGGAGTTTCATTTCTTGGAAGTCATGTGGGAGGGAGCTGTCCCCTGCTCAGGAGGGTGCAGAGTGCCTGGCTGTGATGTCATTGTTCTGGCACTGACAACCTGCTGGGATCACTTCATTCACACAGCTGAGTTCATCCATGGGGTTGCCCAGATTTGGGCACAGACCTCGAAAGAAATTCCTTGAAATTCAGGCTCCTCTAATCACAAAAAAATTGTTCATTATCAATTGGGTGAGGACCTGCCCCCTCAAATACATTATTTTTTCAGTCCTGCCTGACTCGGTGGGGAAGGCTGAACAATAATTTCAGATTAATTGCATGAACAATCTCCATTTTCACTGTGTCAGCTGCTAAAAATTTGCTTGTTCATGAATATATCACCCAACTGAAAACACAAAACTTTGACCAATTATTTGTCTTTTCAGGCCATCCTCTTTAATATTCAGGTGGAACTGTGCTCACTCAGCTGGTGATGTGTGAAACAGAAGAGCACAACCAGGTTGTAGAGACTTCACTTTGCCTTGCACAAGCAGAGGTATTTGAAAACAAAACTTTAAGTTATTTTTGTAATGGCAGCCTGAATTATGCACTGGATGGAATAATTCTAATGCCTAAATCTCCAAGTTTTGTCAATTTACGTTTTTCTGCCATTTGCTCTGTCCCAGTGGGTCACAGCATATTTAAAATTATAATAAACTGGAAAATATTTGTAAAAAATAGACTGGAAAAGGCAGCAATTTTAAGTATTTGGTGTTCATGGAATGGAAAAACAACAACAGGCACCTTCAATGTAACAATCTGAGATGCTGAAACCTCTCCAGACAGGACAGAATCACAGAATATACTGAGTTTTCTATCAGAAAATGTTGATTCAGCGGAAACTTTTTGGACTATTTCTGGTCAATCCTTGATCTTAACAACTCTCTCTATGCTGATGTGAAATGAATTTTGTTTCATTGATGCTGTGGGTGGCTCCTTCCTGCTCATTTTCTCCTGCAGCTCAGGAAAAGAGCAGGTTCACCTTTAGCTCTCTACGCCAGTGCTGGTCACCATGAGGGGATTTTAACAGGAGTTTTAAGTACCGGAGCACTTTTTTCCACTCAAAAGAAACTCCCAGATCTGAGCAGGAGGTTGTCAGTGCTCCAGCCTGGGTTATTTCTCTCCATCCCAGCCCAGCCTGGGTTATTTCTCTCCATCCCAGCCCAGCCTGGGTTATTTCCCTCCATCCCAGCTCAGTGTGGGTTATTTCTCTCCATCCCAGCTCAGTGTGGGTTATTTCTCTCCATCCCAGCTCAGTGTGGGTTATTTCTCTCCATCCCAGCTCAGTGTGGGTTATTTCTCTCCATCCCAATCCCAGCTCAGTGTGGGTTATTTCCCTCCATCCCAGCCCAGCCTGGGTTATTTCCCTCCATCCCAGCCCAGCCTGGGTTATTTCTCTCCATCCCAGCCCAGCCTGGGTTATTTCCCTCCATCCCAGCTCAGTGTGGGTTATTTCTCTCCATCCCAGCTCAGTGTGGGTTATTTCTCTCCATCCCAGCCCAGCCTGGGTTATTTCTCTCCATCCCAGCCCAGCCTGGGTTATTTCCCTCCATCCCAGCTCAGTATGGGTTATTTCTCTCCATCCCAGCCCAGCCTGGGTTATTTCCCTCCATCCCCTCTCAGCTGACAGAGCTCAGGGTGTATAAATTGGATTATTGCCATTTCCATCAGCAGAGCCTTCCTGTGGCCAGTGGCTCCTGTTCATCCTGGGAATCTCACTGTTCATCCTGGGAATCTCCCTGTGCATCCCTCTGCTTCCAGGACAGCCTCTCCCTGGATTTTCATTGCTCTCAGTAATTCCTGATCCCTGTGGGTGCTGCTGGTTTGGGAATCTCAGCCCAGCCGCGTTGTTCTTGTCTCCAGACTTTGCTCCCTTTTATGCTGTTTAATACTGTAGCCAAAAAAAAAATCCTTCTTAATTCTAAAATTACTGATTTTTAACCTTGTTTGGGGTGTCTGGGGCTCTCCCTCACCCCACTACCCCCTCCTGACTGCTTTTTTTTCTCTCCCCAGTTTCTCTGTACAGGACACCAGAGCTGCTGTGCAGCTTCCCTGGGCCTCATTAACTCCTGCTCAAGTCTCATATTTCAGATGCCAGTTACAGGCTTTGGTCATAATCTTCAAAGTGGTTAATGGCTCAAGCCTCAGCTGCATTGAAGGCTGGATTTTGATCTGTGAACCATCATGACAGCTGCCTTTCCTTGGGGCAATGGGGATTACAAAGCCCAGGAGGAAGTGTGTGAAAGGGAGGAACGGGGTGATCTCAGCTGAGAGGAGCAAGGGATGGGGGAAATATTCAGGAGATGTTGCACAGGTCCAGACATTTCAAACCTGAGCCACTCCAAGCAGTGATTTCCCCCTGCACCCGAGCAAACAAACCTTGAAACAAACCCTCAGTAAATTTTTCTGCTACAAATTTTGCTTTAAACACAAAGTTCTCAAGCAGCCAAGTGCTGGAACATCTCCTCTCCCTCGTCCTCAGACGTGTGGCTGCATTCACAGGATGCCCCAGTGGTAAGAGATTGTCTGGAAGCAGAACCAGCAACAAAAATTAATGCAAAATACTCAGCTAGAAACAATCAAATACAGATGAGGAGCCTCTTCTTCAAGACTGTGAAGCTGCTGCTGCTGAATCCAGTGCAGCGTTTACTTCTGAAGATAAACCGGAGCTTTTCATTCCCATTCTGAGCTAAATTGGTGCATTTCAGGCTCGGTGTTTATCCAAACACAAAGGTCCCACTGGTTCCTCTCCCACCAGCCCAGTGAAACTGGAATAAACACTTTGCAAAGGCTCTTAAGTTTAGTTTATGTCAACTCGGGACGTGTTTATGGCAACCCAAAATAAGCTGTTCTTACACTCGGCTCCAAATGTCAGCCAACATCTTGCACCGATTTGGGCTGCGCTGGTTTAAAATAGAACCCGAATGTAAACGAGAGTAAATTTTCTGCGAGCTGGGAGCTCCCGAGTGAAATCCAGCCGGGCACAGGGCTCGTCCTCCCTCTCGTGGCGGAGCCGGGTATTCCCAGAGCCGGCCAGGGCACGGGAAAATCCCAAAATTGGGTTAATTTGGCTGTCCCGACCCATCCCGGCAGCAGCGACGGGAAACCGGCCGTCATTTCTGTGTTCAGACACATAAAAAGATTTATGAAGACAGAATTGCGAGATACTCGAAGTTGTTCGTTTGACAAACTGGATTTATAATCATTTTGGAATAAAGTAATTAGTAAATTACCAGTAAACATTGCTGGTAAAGTCACGATATAAGTGATAATGTACTGGTATAGAATCACACAATCCCAGACTGGTTTGGGCCGGAAGGGACCTCAAAGCCCATCCAGTGCCACCCCTGCCATGGCAGGGACACCTCCCACTGTCCCAGGCTGCTCCAAGCCCCAATGTCCAGCCTGGCCTTGGGCACTGCCAGGGATGCAGGGGCAGCCACAGCTGCTCTGGGAATTCCATCCCAGCCCCTCCCCACCCTCCCAGCCAGGAATTCCTTCCCAAAATTCCATCCATCCCTGCCCTGTGGCAGTGGGAATCCATTCCCTGTGTCCTGTCCCTCCATCCCTTGTCCTCAGTCCCCTCTCCAGCTCTCCTGTCTCCATGCTGCCACAAGGACCTCGGTCCTGCCATCCCAGAGAAATGGAATTGCTGTGATTATTTTTCTGGCATTTTTACTGGGTTTTATAATTTAAAATGTTTTCTGGAAAGGCTTGGTGCCAGCTGAGTGCTCTGTTCTCATGTTCTACCCTGCCAGGGCAGAGCTGTCTGTGACATTCAGGGACAGGAGTATGGGCAGAGGGCTGGAGCAGCTCTCCTGTGAGGAAAGGCTGAGAGAATTGGGATTGCTCACCTGGAGAGGAGAAGCTTTGGGGTGGCCAAACTGTGCCCTTGCAGTGCCTGGAGAAGGCTTACAGGAAAGATGGAGAGAGACTTTTTACAAGGGATGGAGTGGCAGGAGTGGCTTCTCACTGATAGAGATCAGATATTAAGAAGAAATTGTTTCGTGGGAGACTGGGGAGCCCCTGGCACAGATTCCTAGAGAAGCTGTGGCTGCCCCTGGATCCCTGGCAGTGCCCAAGGCCAGGCTGGATGGGGCTTGGAGCAGCCTGGGACAGTGGAAGGTGGAGCTGGATGGAATTTAAGGTTTGCCCATTCCATGCTGTGCACATTCCCAAGTGCAGCTGGAATCTGGCATCTCCCAGTTCCTCCTCATCAGAGATGCATCTCCTTAGGATCCACCTCCTTCCAGGAGAGCAGGGTGCTCCAAACTGAGGAATGGCTGAGGAACGGTGCTGGCCTCAGGGCCCACGAGCAGGGGGAGCAGTGCAGGGCACTTCTGGCAGTGTCCTCAAAGAAAATGTGTCACAGTTATTCCCACTGCTCATTAAACTGCAGTGCAGGGTGGGAAACACCTCAGGAGAGCACTGGCAGAGGATGGAGCATCTCCTCCATCCTGAGGGCCAAACAGCTCTTTGATGACATATTAAATAACAAATCCTGACTGCCATTCAGTGTCAAGATAGAAAAAAATTCATGTGGCTGTTTAGCTTCATTCTGGAGTTGTACATCTGGAAAAAACTCGTGGCTATTTAGCTTTATTCTGGAGTTGTACATCTGCCTTCAGAGCAAGGCTCCTCCTGTCTGATCCTGGTTTTCCCTCCGTGTCCAGGAACAGGGAAGTGCCCAGTGTCAGGCAGGGACAGGTGACAGTGAGAGGTCATCCCTGCTCAGCCCCAGTGGTGCAAGGCAGGCACTGACTGAACACGTGAAACCTGGAGAAAACCCTGGCAGAGTTCACCTTCCCCACATCCATCCCTTCAGCCCACTGACACAGACACCGTGGCCACCCTGCTCACATGGTTTGCATTAAAGCATTATGAAATCCCAAATTCTAGTGCCAGATGGGTTTGGATTACTCTGCCTGTGTGCAGGGTTTAATTTGGGTGCACGGAAAATGTAAAACGCTCTGGTAATGGCTTTAGCAGGGCTGCACAGCCTGCAGTTGCTTTATTCATCAGCCCTGCTGGCTGCCTCCTGCACGTTACATCCCCAGCCACGATAAAAACTTCAAAAACACAAATTCAAATTTACTGACTTCCCAGAACAGACTCTGCTCTGTAAAATGTTTAACAGGATTGACGCGAAAGGAAATATTCCTGCAGACCTCTCTGCTGAGAAACCACACAGAGAATAAAAATAACTCCTTTTTTTTCCCCCAAATACATGGCTCCCAGGAATGCCTGAGCTGGTCCTGAGGGCAGGGAGGGAAAAGGGGGAATGGGGGAAGGTCAGGTATTACAGCTGCTGCTCCTGCCAGGAGCTCTCTGCTTGGAGGAGCTGAATGAGCCTTTTAGCTGCCGTTAACAGGGATCACATTTTTCAGAAGATCTTTTCTGGGTGCAACAGATGAGCACCAGGAGGATAAATACGGAGTGAAGTTGAAATCAGATCTGTTGGAATTCACACATCCCATTCCCCGTGGTATGAGCAGGGTGAAAAGGGCCCTTGCACTTTCTGAGTTTCACCCTGCGTGGACCAATCTCACACCATGTGCCACAGGGCTCTGCCTGCTCACTGTTCAAATATAGAATTAATTACTCCCCTGATCCAGCCACACTCCCAAATGCAAGAAGTGCAAAATGCTGGCCTGGTTACACCAGCAGCTTTAGATTTGATTTTGACAAGTTTAGCATTACCAAGGAGTTTGTGTTTCCACTTGTGCTGCAACACAGAGACAGAACATCCCTGATCTGCAATTCACGTGATCAGTCTCCAAGTACTCCACAATATTTAATTAGGAGTCATTTTTCTATCAAGTTATTCTTTAAAAAGAAAGGGGAACAAAGCAGAATTTGTGAGAACAGCTCCCCTCCACCTCCTGGGCTGGGGTGAATGCCAAAGGCCTGGTCAGAATTTAGAATTAAACATCAGGACACTTGGATCTAACGGTGGGATGAGGAAGCAGATAGAAAGCTGAACATTGCCTGGAGCCGCAGGACACACATCTAAAGGGGTTTTAGGATGGTTTTAGGGCTTTTTCCTGGCAGAAATGCACTGGAGCAGCCCCTGTTTCACAGAAATGATCACCACAGAGACACTGGTGTGAGAAGTTTGTAACATTCCCTAAAACTTTGTTGTTTAGCCTGTGCTGTGACCCAGTTTTTAAAACTGGAAAGGCAGAAATTCCCCTGTTTTCCTCAGTGCCACCTCTCCCACTGGCTCCCCTGTCTCTAGAGCAGCCCAAAGATTGGATTTGGATTATTTACCAGTGTTTTCCTCTGGAAGGCTCTGGGGTGGGTTGCTTGGGACTCTGCCAAATTTTAATCATTTTCACACATTTTTTAAGAGGAACGTGTCCCCCCCGCCTGGTGAGACACACCCAGAGTTAACAATGAGACAACCCAATAAAACTGGTTAAAGGATTTCCAAGGATGACCCTTGGCTCAGAACAGGTTCTTGTGACCACTTTCCTGATAATTCCAGTGCTCCTGTGGTTCAGGGTTAGGACCTGTGACAGTTCTAGTCATTCCTCACTCCTGAGGGTCTCACACTTTGGAAATGAAGCATATACACGTTGTCACCACCTGGGAAAAGGTTCTGTGATTGTGTGGCATCACCTGGAGATCTGTCACACACACAAGGACAGAATTCATTTACCCTGGACAAGGTTTGGTTCTCTGAGCCATGAAATTGTCCTTTCCTGCAGTCTCCTTGAGCACCTCCCAGCTTTTCCAGCAAAGTTCCATTAGTTCCATCCCCTGACTGACTCCAAGGAGGAGGGGAAAAAAGCAGAGCTGAATTATCTCTCTGAAGGCTACTGAAATTCTGCCCACAAAATCCCTAAATTAAGGTTGGACAAACAAATTTAACCTGGGCATGTCCCTGTTTTGGAGTGTTTGGAGTATTCTAATAACTGCATTTTCTGGATCTGTTTTGTCTAGGAATTCATAGGCATCACCAGCACTCCGTGACTGTAGCAGTGCTCAGGTATGAGGAAGAATTAACAATTCCACTCACCAGGACTCATGGACTGGCCCAGAGCCACTTCCCTGCCTTTGCAGCAGAAGTTTCTATTTCATTAAATGTAAATTTAATGGAGTGGGCTCAGCCATCCCCTTTTTGCCCATACAGGGGAAGAGATCCCTGTGGCCAGAAGGTGAGGAACGAGCTGCTGGATGAAATTCTTCCTTCATGATGAAAAGCTGCCCAGAGCCACTTTGGGGGATCCCAGCCATCAGCCCCAGTGACCCCAGCAGAGCCACAGCAGGGAGCTCCAGCCACCCCACAGTTCAGGCTGTTCCCTGCAGCCCAGGTCTTGTTTCCAGCCCAACAGCCCGAGATTTTCATTACTCAGAGGAATTCCCTGCCCACAAACCTGCTCATCAGGTTGGCTGATGGATGTGTTTGTTTCTGAGTGCTGCAGTGCCAACGTTACTCACCGCACACACGAGCCCTGGGAACAATGGAGGGAGCAGCCAACACCCAAGGTCATTCCCAGCTCCAAATGGGAAAATACATTCTGGAGGTGCTTCCCATTTGCTGCTGCTTCTATCACTTTTCCCAGTTTGAGGCTGGCTGAGAGCTGCTTCCAGGAAAATAACCAGAGCAGATGATGTGTTTTATCCTGGGATCCGCCGAAGGCAAAAACAAATGATAATTTCTTGAAAAATAACATCTTCCTTCTGCAAAGAAAAAAAAAATCACTTAATTCTATTTATTCTTCATTTTTCAAGGACAGCTGATTTTCCTCCTAATTTTACATACAACCTCCTTTTCCCTATCTTTTGCTAGATACCAGCATTGTGCCATTTTCAGGCTCCCATGGATAAAACATCCCTCTAGATGACTCCTTTCATTAGTGTGACTAACCTTGGAGACAGGTATTTATGATATAATGATGACTGGACTTTCAGCTGCCTGGATCTTAAAGGAAGAATTTTTTAAAGAAGACTTTAATATGAAGCATGCCTGTTAAAGCTGGTGATAATATTAATAATATGAGTCTCAGATGAGTTATTGCGTATTTAATTACTATATTATCAAAATAGGATGCCAGTGAGGAAAAACAAGCCATGCTTCTGAGCAAGGACAGGCTTTTTATTCCATTTTATTGAATAACAAATGCTGGAAACAAATCCCATCCTTCTCTTAGGTGACTCAATCTGCTTTTATGGCATTTACATAAATCCCAAAACAAGCCTATATAATTTTTGTTGTACCATCACCCTGGAATTGGGGATGTTTTGAAAGCCCCCTGACTGCAGCTCTGAAGTCCATACACACAATTTGATAAATTGTGCAAAAATACCAGGCCCTGTTTATTTTCTCCAGGGATGTGGCACTTGGGGATGTGGTGGCCTCGGCAGTGCTGGGGTAATGGTTGGACTCCAGGATCTTGAAGGTCTTTTTCAAAATAAATCATTCTATTATTCTTTGATTCCATACCCAAGGTGGTGTAAATTTAGTCAAATAATTGTGAAGCACTGGGAAAAAACTGTCTTGAAAGTGAAGTCTCACTGCTCACGTGTGGGGTAAGGAATTCAAACAACATTTCCACACGTGCCAAAGGACTTGAATTTACTCTGACTCCTCCTTCAGTCCTCAAGATCTCCAGAAATCACTATTTTGTGTTAAAACCTCATCAAGTATTTGAGTCATGCTTGAGCAGAGCTGTTCCTGCTCTCCTCCAAGCACTCATCCCTTTTCATTGGGCACATTTCCCTCCCCTAGCTGTGCCTGAGCAGCCTGGGCAGTGACTCCTCACTTCTGCCCCTCATAATGCAGTTTGCTCAAGCTCCAGAGCACACAGGAAGGAACAGCTCTGCTTTTAATTGTTGGTTTCTGCCAGTTTGGGCTGAAGCAGTGCTCAAGCCTGTCATTTTACAGTAGTATTTTTCCTTTATGAGCCTCTTCTGTCAAGGACCAGTGATAGCTCATCATGTTGTGGCATTGCAAAATCCAGCCATGGGTTTAGGGGCAGATTATAATCCATGTGCAACACCTGGCACCAGAGTTTTGCACTCTCTGTGATTCTGAAGTCACACAAAACATGTAAGTGGGGTTTTCAGAGATAACTTGGGAAGAAAAAAAACATCAGGGGAAGCAAAATCAGAAGGAAATTATTTATTTATACAGAGAAGATCACGCCTCTTGTGAATTATGAACCATGAATTTATATAGCAGACCATATGTGCTCATGAATAAATCCTTTTCTAAAACTCCACACTTTGGTAATGTGAGTTAAATTTTATACATGTTAATGAGCAGAAGCCAAGGAAATGAAGAGAGTTCCTTCCTAAGTAAAAGTCTTGCTTAAACCAGTGACAACTCATAACCTTGGTATGGCTTTGCAATGTTCATTTGTATTTTTGGGACTGAAATCCTTGAAACAACTCGAGAACATCCCAACAGGAGAAGAGCAAGACCCAGCAGAGTGCACTGAGGAGAAAAAGCTGCTTCGTGTGTTCAGGATGTTGTCACTTACCAAGAGCTTGCATTGAGGCTGAGATTTTTTTGTATTTGTAATTAAATTAAATCTGTAAATTTAGCATTGCTGTTACAAACTGATGGAAAATTATATGATGATACAATTAGGAGGAGAAAATTGCCTCATTTCTATTTAATTTACATGGAGTTGACATGAAAAGAGTGGAAGTCAGAGCAACTTAGAGAAGTTTTTACCTGTGAATTTTCACCTTTGCAATTCCAAACACAGAATGTTTGCACTGCTGGGGAATCCCACAGAATCTGGGGGGCTTTTAACCTTTAAAACTGCCTCAGCTGCATTACTGCTCCAACTTCAAGCCTGCAACATAATTAAAGCAACTCTATTAACAGCATAAATCTCACACACAGACCTTTGTCACAGCTGTGAATTGTGATTTACCTGTTCCTATGCTTTTCTACCTCCAAGCCAGCACCTTTTTCTGACCTTTTACTCATCCTCAGCTCATAGTTTCTCGTGCAATTAAAGTGAGCCATGCTTATTTTTAGCACGTACAAATATTCTAGGAACTGCAGCACTGTTTGTCATCTCTGCTGGTAGAGCCCAATTGTTTTCATTTGTTGCTTGGTGGAAATTACCATGGAATTCAGTTATCTTCTTGTTGTTGCAGTGCTTACATTTCTTAGATAATTTCTCCTCTCCTGTGAGTTATTCCCACTGCTCCTTCCTGACAGGCATATCCCTAACATGGCTTTGCACAGCTTTAGGTGAACATCTCTTTTTTAAAAAAGAGTATTTCTCATCGTTATTTTTGTACTTCTATGTATTATTGAGTGCAGCTGAAAGGATGCTGTCAGGTTTATTTCCACATTTCAGTCCAAGGTGGGATAACCTCACTTAGCTCACTCTCCTACATCCTCTGAACTATTTTGGGTAAAACACCTCACTGGAAAAAACAATAAAGCAGATAAATCACTGTAGTATTAACACAGATTTTTTCCCATTAGATATCTATCTTTCTGCAGAGAATTTATGTCTGAGAGGAATGTGGCTATAATATTTTCCATTAAATTATCATGCTGCTAAATCTTTCTTGGCAAAGGTTGTGGTAAGGTGCAACAACTCAACTGACTGCTTGACAGCTTATTCCAGGAATAATGTAGAGGGCAAAAAAAGCTCTGCTCATTACTTCAGTAATGAGATGTTGGGGGGGCAAGGTTTTTAATCCCTTTTGCTTTGGCAGGCTGCAAACAGGACACCAGATGGGTTATATTTAATAAATAAACACCGCAAAGGCTCCCATCCACCTATAGCCAAGTCCTGACTCAGCCTCCTCTTACTGAAATCACTTGGAACCTGGTCAAGTACAGATAAAGAGCTCATTTCAGTCTTGGATCCCAGCTGAGGGTTGCTGCATCCAAACTAGGTTAGGAACCTGCTGCTGGGAGCCATGGCAGTGGAGAGGACAAGGCAGCTTTGCCTTGAACTCTCTTCAGTCAAGTCAGCCCAGACCAGTCCATTTCCTCTGCTTCCAGCCCTGGAAAAGTTGGTAAAGCTGCTCCAGCAGCTGGATGTCTCTGCTCTGCCACTGCCCTCCCAACATACAATTTTTTCCCCTAAGAATCTCTCAGAGTTAACTGGAACAGTCATGAGGGGATGGCCTCAAGCCTTTGGTGGCCAGGTACAGTTGCTCAATGTCAAACACACTCTGATACAAGATGGGCTGGTTATGAATCTCACGTGGAGGCTCCAAAATCCATTTAACCCAGCCCAGTAGGACTGCCCAGCAAAGAGAAGGCTTAGCTGTGGGATCTGATCCTTCTCTGGAGCCACAGCCCTGTCAGAGTAAACAGAATGGCACAGGCATTCAACTGGTGTCATCAACATCATGGAATGCCTGTGCCCGAGTCCTGTCAGGTTAAATTAATAATTGGTATTTTTTTATTGCACTTGCAATAAACACTGCATGGAGATTTTTGGTCAGTGATTCCTCATCTGTAAAACTCAAATTTTGGGATCACTTGTGTGAGTGGCTGGGGAGCAGAGGGGAAAGCATTTGAAGGGAGGGAGGAGCAGGGCTGCAGAGTGACTGCGGCAGATGCCCGAGGGCAGGCAGACAGCTGATAACAGAGCCAGCAGCCGCAGCTCTCCGGGACAATCCAGGCACCTCCTGACCGAGGCTCCACATTGTCCCGGATAACCCCAGGGCACCGCGCAAAAATAGCAGCGGCGAAATGACCAAATCTGCCCCTTCAGTCCAATCTCCCGTTTTAGAGGGACACAAGAACTGCACCAACGCTGTGCACAGAAACATCTCTGCTGTTCCCAGGGCACAGAGCCTCTGGCACTCCAGGTTTTGGAGATTATCCTAAAATATTTGGGGTGTGTGTGGGGTCAGAGCCATCCCGCAGCAGAGGCTCCTGCAGTGCCACACACACCATCAAATACTGCTGGGATTTTTCACTGCGGCCAGTTTAACAGCCATAACATTGGGCTCAGTGCTGGACTGCCCGTGTGACGGAAGGAAATGACACCTGCGAGGTGGACACAGTGTCAAAATTAAAGCATCCCGAGCAGCTGGCACCCAGCAGGTTGTTCCACAGGTTGTCTTGAAAAGAACAGAACAGCACAAGGAGGTTTGCGTGCTCTTGCCATGTCACAGAATTTGCTTTAGAGGATACTTTACTGAGACATTTTCTCAGTGTGCCTCAGCCTGTGCCGCACTGGTTATGTTGGGGATGGCCTCATGGTGACACAATCTGCAGTTTTACCTTCCTGTTCTCATGGGACACCAATCTGCTCCTCCAGGTCCCCCTTGTACCATTTTAAGTTGTGGCTCTTTGTTCCACANTATATATATATATGATTTTGCTGCTGCTGAAGTGTTTTCAACTCAGCCCCACTCCAGAAGCAGTTTCCTTTCAAATCAATGCTAACAATCCATAGTATTTATTTTTTGTCTCCTCAGTTTTGAAAACTCCCACCCCCAGAATGCAGCAATGTTTGCTTTAACAATGGAAAGCAGTGACAATCACCCAGCAACTGGAGCAGCTCTCTACCCACAGTTCCGAGGAAAACAACGCAACAGCATGGGTTGCAAAATGTGATTTGTTGTTTTATTTGGTCCCAAAATTATTTGGCTCTTCATCCAACACTTCTAAGAACTGTCCGTGTTAGGAAAGATTTATTGCTGAAACGAGAGATTGCCTTCAGCTGGGACAGCACTGGGGCTCCTCTGAGCACAGCTATTCCCAAACTGCTCTTGAGCCTTGGGATTTTTGGGGGAGAAACTGGTCCTGACATAAAATTTTATTTTCCTTGTGTGCATGAAATGCAAAGACTTCGTACTTCCACCTTGTTTTCTGCCTCCTTTGTTTGGTCTAGGAAGTACTACCTGAGCCAGGAACAGATGTCGTGCTCCTCACTTTTGTTCTCTAACTGCAGGACTATCCTTNTTAATTACTATATTATCAAAATAGGATGCCAGTGAGGAAAAACAAGCCATGCTTCTGAGCAAGGACAGGCTTTTTATTCCATTTTATTGAATAACAAATGCTGGAAACAAATCCCATCCTTCTCTTAGGTGACTCAATCTGCTTTTATGGCATTTACATAAATCCCAAAACAAGCCTATATAATTTTTGTTGTACCATCACCCTGGAATCGGGGATGTTTTGAAAGCCCCCTGACTGCAGCTCTGAAGTCCATACACACAATTTGATAAATTGTGCAAAAATACCAGGCCCTGTTTATTTTCTCCAGGGATGTGGCACTTGGGGATGTGGTGGCCTCGGCAGTGCTGGGGTAATGGTTGGACTCCAGGATCTTGAAGGTCTTTTTCAAAATAAATCATTCTATTATTCTTTGATTCCATACCCAAGGTGGTGTAAATTTAGTCAAATAATTGTGAAGCACTGGGAAAAAACTGTCTTGAAAGTGAAGTCTCACTGCTCACGTGTGGGGTAAGGAATTCAAACAACATTTCCACACGTGCCAAAGGACTTGAATTTACTCTGACTCCTCCTTCAGTCCTCAAGATCTCCAGAAATCACTATTTTGTGTTAAAACCTCATCAAGTATTTGAGTCATGCTTGAGCAGAGCTGTTCCTGCTCTCCTCCAAGCACTCATCCCTTTTCATTGGGCACATTTCCCTCCCCTAGCTGTGCCTGAGCAGCCTGGGCAGTGACTCCTCACTTCTGCCCCTCATAATGCAGTTTGCTCAAGCTCCAGAGCACACAGGAAGGAACAGCTCTGCTTTTAATTGTTGGTTTCTGCCAGTTTGGGCTGAAGCAGTGCTCAAGCCTGTCATTTTACAGTAGTATTTTTCCTTTATGAGCCTCTTCTGTCAAGGACCAGTGATAGCTCATCATGTTGTGGCATTGCAAAATCCAGCCATGGGTTTAGGGGCAGATTATAATCCATGTGCAACACCTGGCACCAGAGTTTTGCACTCTCTGTGATTCTGAAGTCACACAAAACATGTAAGTGGGGTTTTCAGAGATAACTTGGGAAGAAAAAAAACATCAGGGGAAGCAAAATCAGAAGGAAATTATTTATTTATACAGAGAAGATCACGCCTCTTGTGAATTATGAACCATGAATTTATATAGCAGACCATATGTGCTCATGAATAAATCCTTTTCTAAAACTCCACACTTTGGTAATGTGAGTTAAATTTTATACATGTTAATGAGCAGAAGCCAAGGAAATGAAGAGAGTTCCTTCCTAAGTAAAAGTCTTGCTTAAACCAGTGACAACTCATAACCTTGGTATGGCTTTGCAATGTTCATTTGTATTTTTGGGACTGAAATCCTTGAAACAACTCGAGAACATCCCAACAGGAGAAGAGCAAGACCCAGCAGAGTGCACTGAGGAGAAAAAGCTGCTTCGTGTGTTCAGGATGTTGTCACTTACCAAGAGCTTGCATTGAGGCTGAGATTTTTTTGTATTTGTAATTAAATTAAATCTGTAAATTTAGCATTGCTGTTACAAACTGATGGAAAATTATATGATGATACAATTAGGAGGAGAAAATTGCCTCATTTCTATTTAATTTACATGGAGTTGACATGAAAAGAGTGGAAGTCAGAGCAACTTAGAGAAGTTTTTACCTGTGAATTTTCACCTTTGCAATTCCAAACACAGAATGTTTGCACTGCTGGGGAATCCCACAGAATCTGGGGGGCTTTTAACCTTTAAAACTGCCTCAGCTGCATTACTGCTCCAACTTCAAGCCTGCAACATAATTAAAGCAACTCTATTAACAGCATAAATCTCACACACAGACCTTTGTCACAGCTGTGAATTGTGATTTACCTGTTCCTATGCTTTTCTACCTCCAAGCCAGCACCTTTTTCTGACCTTTTACTCATCCTCAGCTCATAGTTTCTCGTGCAATTAAAGTGAGCCATGCTTATTTTTAGCACGTACAAATATTCTAGGAACTGCAGCACTGTTTGTCATCTCTGCTGGTAGAGCCCAATTGTTTTCATTTGTTGCTTGGTGGAAATTACCATGGAATTCAGTTATCTTCTTGTTGTTGCAGTGCTTACATTTCTTAGATAATTTCTCCTCTCCTGTGAGTTATTCCCACTGCTCCTTCCTGACAGGCATATCCCTAACATGGCTTTGCACAGCTTTAGGTGAACATCTCTTTTTTAAAAAAGAGTATTTCTCATCGTTATTTTTGTACTTCTATGTATTATTGAGTGCAGCTGAAAGGATGCTGTCAGGTTTATTTCCACATTTCAGTCCAAGGTGGGATAACCTCACTTAGCTCACTCTCCTACATCCTCTGAACTATTTTGGGTAAAACACCTCACTGGAAAAAACAATAAAGCAGATAAATCACTGTAGTATTAACACAGATTTTTTCCCATTAGATATCTATCTTTCTGCAGAGAATTTATGTCTGAGAGGAATGTGGCTATAATATTTTCCATTAAATTATCATGCTGCTAAATCTTTCTTGGCAAAGGTTGTGGTAAGGTGCAACAACTCAACTGACTGCTTGACAGCTTATTCCAGGAATAATGTAGAGGGCAAAAAAAGCTCTGCTCATTACTTCAGTAATGAGATGTTGGGGGGGCAAGGTTTTTAATCCCTTTTGCTTTGGCAGGCTGCAAACAGGACACCAGATGGGTTATATTTAATAAATAAACACCGCAAAGGCTCCCATCCACCTATAGCCAAGTCCTGACTCAGCCTCCTCTTACTGAAATCACTTGGAACCTGGTCAAGTACAGATAAAGAGCTCATTTCAGTCTTGGATCCCAGCTGAGGGTTGCTGCATCCAAACTAGGTTAGGAACCTGCTGCTGGGAGCCATGGCAGTGGAGAGGACAAGGCAGCTTTGCCTTGAACTCTCTTCAGTCAAGTCAGCCCAGACCAGTCCATTTCCTCTGCTTCCAGCCCTGGAAAAGTTGGTAAAGCTGCTCCAGCAGCTGGATGTCTCTGCTCTGCCACTGCCCTCCCAACATACAATTTTTTCCCCTAAGAATCTCTCAGAGTTAACTGGAACAGTCATGAGGGGATGGCCTCAAGCCTTTGGTGGCCAGGTACAGTTGCTCAATGTCAAACACACTCTGATACAAGATGGGCTGGTTATGAATCTCACGTGGAGGCTCCAAAATCCATTTAACCCAGCCCAGTAGGACTGCCCAGCAAAGAGAAGGCTTAGCTGTGGGATCTGATCCTTCTCTGGAGCCACAGCCCTGTCAGAGTAAACAGAATGGCACAGGCATTCAACTGGTGTCATCAACATCATGGAATGCCTGTGCCCGAGTCCTGTCAGGTTAAATTAATAATTGGTATTTTTTTATTGCACTTGCAATAAACACTGCATGGAGATTTTTGGTCAGTGATTCCTCATCTGTAAAACTCAAATTTTGGGATCACTTGTGTGAGTGGCTGGGGAGCAGAGGGGAAAGCATTTGAAGGGAGGGAGGAGCAGGGCTGCAGAGTGACTGCGGCAGATGCCCGAGGGCAGGCAGACAGCTGATAACAGAGCCAGCAGCCGCAGCTCTCCGGGACAATCCAGGCACCTCCTGACCGAGGCTCCACATTGTCCCGGATAACCCCAGGGCACCGCGCAAAAATAGCAGCGGCGAAATGACCAAATCTGCCCCTTCAGTCCAATCTCCCGTTTTAGAGGGACACAAGAACTGCACCAACGCTGTGCACAGAAACATCTCTGCTGTTCCCAGGGCACAGAGCCTCTGGCACTCCAGGTTTTGGAGATTATCCTAAAATATTTGGGGTGTGTGTGGGGTCAGAGCCATCCCGCAGCAGAGGCTCCTGCAGTGCCACACACACCATCAAATACTGCTGGGATTTTTCACTGCGGCCAGTTTAACAGCCATAACATTGGGCTCAGTGCTGGACTGCCCGTGTGACGGAAGGAAATGACACCTGCGAGGTGGACACAGTGTCAAAATTAAAGCATCCCGAGCAGCTGGCACCCAGCAGGTTGTTCCACAGGTTGTCTTGAAAAGAACAGAACAGCACAAGGAGGTTTGCGTGCTCTTGCCATGTCACAGAATTTGCTTTAGAGGATACTTTACTGAGACATTTTCTCAGTGTGCCTCAGCCTGTGCCGCACTGGTTATGTTGGGGATGGCCTCATGGTGACACAATCTGCAGTTTTACCTTCCTGTTCTCATGGGACACCAATCTGCTCCTCCAGGTCCCCCTTGTACCATTTTAAGTTGTGGCTCTTTGTTCCACAGGACTTTCTGAGTGACTGATTTCAATCCCTGTAGAGAAAGAGAGGCATGACAGTGTAGCTGCAGTTCTCAGTTAGCAAAGGAAGTTCTTTTTGCCTGATTCTAAATGTGAATATCTGTGCATCAGTCATGAGCTAACTCATCACTCTTGTATTACTACACACACTAAATAAGTAATTATTGGAAATCTCATCACCTAATTATAACAAATCAAAATGGACTAAGCATCTGGAATCAGTCAGTATGATTGCTTCCCTTCAACCAGACTCATTTGGCCCTAGAACACTGTATGTAGCTAATTTAGCGTAGACACACACTCAAAATAAAAAATACATGCATATATATATATATNTTTTATTTGGTCCCAAAATTATTTGGCTCTTCATCCAACACTTCTAAGAACTGTCCGTGTTAGGAAAGATTTATTGCTGAAACGAGAGATTGCCTTCAGCTGGGACAGCACTGGGGCTCCTCTGAGCACAGCTATTCCCAAACTGCTCTTGAGCCTTGGGATTTTTGGGGGAGAAACTGGTCCTGACATAAAATTTTATTTTCCTTGTGTGCATGAAATGCAAAGACTTCGTACTTCCACCTTGTTTTCTGCCTCCTTTGTTTGGTCTAGGAAGTACTACCTGAGCCAGGAACAGATGTCGTGCTCCTCACTTTTGTTCTCTAACTGCAGGACTATCCTTTGCCTAAATATCAGAGAGAAACTTGCAAAACAAGAATTACAAGTTTTATGAAGATACAACGAGCCAAAATAATTCTTGAGGCAAGTACACAAACTGAAAGCTGTTGAAAGCCTCTCTTACTATCTGCTGGGGGAGAACTTCCTCCATTATAATGAAACACAGCTATAAATATCCTGTATTATAACACTGGAGCTGAATGTGAGGCAGCACACTTAGAGAGGATGATTAATCCATGTGTCACCAGCCCTAACACTTCTGGAGTAAAGCATTTTCACTCACAGCTGCACCCTGGTTCCACTTCAGCCAAGGGAAGGTCCAGGGTATGGTTTGAAGTTCTTGTAGATAAAGAGTTTTGATTTGCTCAGGGAAATTTATCAGCTGTATCAGTCACAAAAGCTTTTTTATGACAGTACGTCTGCAGGTGCCACCAAGGTTAAGCTTGGAGCTCCCTGGCCTCATGGACAGTTCCAGAAGTACAACCAGCAAAACACAAGAAGAAGTTAGGAAAGTTTTGTTACAAGAGGTTTGTTGGTCTGAAATTCCCAAGTACTATTACAAAGACTCAGAGAGAAGCTGGGTTTTGCTACTTTAGAAGAAGTAAAGATTTGATGAAAAAATGAGAACATATGATTTTATTACTGCAGCCTTTCCGAGTGACATTGATCTGTTGGTTGGGTTTTTTTCATGCAGTGAAAAAAAATTATGATTTATAAGCTCTGAGCACTTTCTTAGCTCCACATGCTATTTTTCTTCCCTTTATCACCTGAAAACACCAGTAATTGATTGAGACAGAAAGTGGGACTGCTTGTGAACAGGACTGTAATGTATCCAAGGCAACCAAAGGCCATGAAAATTCTGCTGGACTAGGACTATGACAGTAGATATTTAAAAATTAATTAATGGGAAGAAATGCTATTACTGGGGAAAATGTTATTACGAGTTCAAAGCCCCTTTGGCGATGGTGATGTTTTACTGAGAGGCTCATCCCCTTTTCACAGCTCGGCATGGGTTTAGTTCTGTAGAAAATCCAGCACGTTATAAACCACACCACACACACACACACACNACACACAGACACACACACACACACACACACACGCAGACACACACACACAGACACACACACACACACACACACACACACACACACACACACACACACACACACAAACACAGCATTCAAAACATAAATAAACCCAAGTCCATCTTAAATGAGCTGCACTTCACAGAGAGAAGACACACGTCGTTACTCATAGTCTAATTAAAGAAACTTAACAGTACTATAATACTAGATTTACAGCTTGAGGAAAGGTCAATCCAAAGTGTCTCCACGACCACGTTTTATTCCTGAGGTGGGGGTTTCTTGCACCTGATGAACAGGAAAGAAAAGACATTTGAACAAAAGGGTGACAACTAATTGAGCGTAACGCTGGTGCAGGAGTGCAGATTGGGGCAGTAACTGGGCACTAATGAATTTACGAAGCTCCCAGGGAACACGGAGATTTATGTAAACATCATCAGAACGCTGAACTGAGGGCTAAATTACTTCTGAGGTTTGCGTAATGTAGAAGGGATGAGAGAAAATTCTGCTCGGCAACTCAAGAAACTTTTTCCTCCCGCAGTGTTTGCGCTGGAAGAGCCGCGCGGTCGCGGAGCCCTCAGCGCTGCGGGAGCGCCCGGAGCCCTCACGGCCCCGCGTCCTCCATTTCCTGCGCCGCGGCGGCGCCCGCGCCCTGCCAAGATGGCGGCGGCGCCTGAGGGCCGGCTGAGGGCGGGATGCGGCCCCTGCCCGCTCCCCCTAGCCCCATCGCCGTTCCGGCGCCGCGGGCTGTGTCGAGTGCGGCACCGGCACCTGGCGGTGTGGGGACAGAAACTAAGAGAGTTCCGGCTGGCGGAGGCTGCCAGAGGACGGGGGGTCCCGGGCAGTCGCTGGACCGTGCGGGGTTTCCCCCCGGAGGATTTGGGCTGCCCGACTCGGCGAGGGAGTCTGGGCGGGAGAGGAGCGGGGCCGAGCGCGGCTCCTCGGTACAACATGGAGTCACGGCGCGGAGCAGAGTGGGCCAGGACAGGCCAGGAAAGGCCGGGCTAGGCAGCGACAGGCGGGGAGTGAGGCGGGCAAGGGCTCCGACGCTCCCGCCGGCCGCTCGGGTGTGTGCGGGGCCGGGGCTGCGGTGTGCCCGGGCTGCGCTGCGCAGAGCGGGTGGTGAGTCACGGAGAAACGCCGCGCACCCAGCACCGCCATAGCCACCCCGCCCGCCCTCAGCCAGCGCGCGGGAGGCGCGCCCCGCCCACCCTGCGGCCGNAGGGGGGGCCGCTCCGCTCCGCCCGGGTGCGGCCCGTGGGGGTCCTCACGCTCGGTCTCCTGACCGGGGTGGGGGGGCGGCGGAGCCGGGGCACCTCTGCACGTGGCCGCCTGGGCGTGGGGAGGGGGAGCCCGGCCCGCCCGTGAGCCAGCGAGTTTGAGCTAAAGAACGTCCTGTGAGTTTGGAGATTGCGGAGAACGGACTGCAGTTAATTTTTTTCTTCACTAAATTGTTCTTTTCCATTTTTTAATTTTAATTTGAGTCCCCGCTGAACTCCCGTCGGCGGGGCCGAGCGGGGCCGCGGCCCACGCACCACGTGGTTCCCCACGTGTGAGGCGCTGCCGGAGACCAGAGGGTCGAGGTGTCGCAACTGTTTGCTCCGACCACAGGCACGGATGGTGGCCTGCTCTAAATCCAAATGTGACCTATAAATGGATAGGAAAAACAGCCTGTGCCATTTGCAGATCGCGGGCTGTGGGGCGGCCTTTTATTTGAGTTCCTGTCGGGCGTAGTTCTCAAGTAACCGCTGTTAGTCATTTAGCAGCTAGCATTGTCACAACGGTTTATTAAGCCTAATAGTGAGTTCTGATTTCCTTTGTACGCTCAATGTGATCCCGTTGCCACGCAGCATTGGGCTTGCCGAGTTCGTGTTTCCTTCTTGCTTAGAGAAGCAATCCTGCATGTCCTCAAAGTGAAGAGGTTAAATAAGTTCACCAGGGCTGTGCAACAATCCTGCGAGTTACGGGCTTAACCTGCCATTTAAACTCACTTTGTTGGTGTCTGGGCTGAATGTTATGTTAAAAGCCTCACGTGTTGCTCGTGGTGTTTTAAGTTTGAAATTTTGTTCAGATAGACATAAAAATTAAAGGGGAAGATGGTAAGATATGCATATTTGGTAAACAGGGTTTAGCCCTTTCCATATTAACTAGTGTGGATAGACAGAAAGTGCTACAGAGTTATTCCTTGATGAACTTTTGTTCTCTTTCTTGTTTGTGTCAACAGAGATAGCCAAGAATTACTTGTCTAAGTGGAGTCACGATGTCCTTTTGTCCTGGTTTCTGGCCCCTCTTGAGCCCTAGTTAATGTTCGGCAGTCCCGGGTTAGCTTGGCTGTGAAATACATTGAGGGGTCCCAAATGGAGTGTAGGGATTGGCTGTTCACTTCTTGAAGTTTCTTTGAATTTCCAAACTAGTTTATTTCAGAATTGAGTGTTCTGCTGGTCAGAACATTTAATTTTGTATCCCCTTCTAGTGAGAACAGAAGAGGCAGACAAGAGCATCGATAACTCTGCTGTAGCAGGTTTTCAGGTTACAATGTGGAAATTAACTGCTAAATACTGAGTGACTTCAGTGACAGTCATGTGTGCTATGTTCAGGAATTCTTACCACATGTTGCTTGGGAAATAAAAACTCCTCACAGATGGTATTTCTTGTAAAATGAGTAATGCTCTGACTTCTCTTTTGAAACTAAATGCTGGATAATGGTTAGCCAGGCCTTTCTGCCTTGTCAGTGCTCTAGAGGACAGCATAGCTGCACTTCCTGTCACGTTGGGGTTTCACCATGCTCAGCTCTGGCTTGTCCAGCTCAGGTGTGGTGCTGTGGGTGGCTCCCAGCAGCCTGGGAGGGTCCTGCTGATTTCCCAATGCCTCTGGTAGAGCTGCCCTGCTGAAGGGCTCTGCATGTGCTGGCTCGAGCTGTGGCTTTATCTGCTCTGTCCTTTGACTGAAGGAGTGAAGTCCTGCTGATACCACTGCGAGTGCTGCTTGTAGATCAGAAGAAGCATTGGTAAGTAGAGGGAAGAGAGGTGCCCCTGTTCAATTGGGCTGTTGGATCCTAAGGAATGCTGGTATCCAGAAGAATCCTGAGTAATCTCAGAGGTGAAGTTCAGCTTCCTTTTTACTACAAGGAGCCAAAGTTAGTTGTATTGGAGTTTGTTAAAACAACTTGTTCCTTGAAGGGCATCTAAGCTAAAAGCCATGGAATAAGAGGCATTGTAGTGGAGCTTTGGCAGTTTTTTACATCATCAGGTCTAAAACAGATTTGAATATTGCTGAATCTTGTGCATGAAGGCTGGAGATTAATAGCACCTCTCCTGTTCTCTGAGTCTTGAATAGGTATTAAATATAAAGACACAGAAAGACAGAATCTTCCCCCTCAGACTATGAGACAAGAAACTTCCTGTGTCAGAGATGTCTTCTACAGCTCAGAGAATCACAGAGAAACTCACTTTGAATTTTGGTGCTCAAGTTGCCCTCAAAAGCTTCAGATGTGACCTAGAAAAGTACTGTGGTGGCACAGGGGTCTTTGTCATCGGTCCCTGCTGTTTAGCAGTAGGGCCATCACACAGAACAAGGTCTAAAATTCAATTTTAATAGTGTTTCAGCTTCCAGTTGCAGTTACAGAGTTCTGTAGGAGGAGTTTAGGTAAATTACTGCCTTCTCCCTTTTCTCAAAAGGTAAGGTTTGAGGTGAGAAAGCACAGCTAGCCTTGGGTTTTTGGACACATTTTGGGAGCTAATCCAGGTGGCAGTGCCTTGCTCTATCTTGCAGAATTTGACCTGTCTCAGACATGCCACATGAGGCCGTAGTTGTAATTTGTTACTACTTTTCCTGCCGTGGTGAGGTAAAAATCTGGTTCTGGTATGTAAGGAGGGAGGGGATGATGACACATGGACAGACAGGACAGGCTGCTTTGTGTAACACATCTGAGCTGTGGAAAACAGTGATAGCTGTGACTGAAAACTTTCCAAGAAGACTTAGGTGGCTTTCTTGCAGAAGGCTTACTTAAGGTGGCCTTGATAGATAAAAGGAGCTGCTGGAAACTTGCCTGTGATGACAAAATGGAGGGGTATTGACTAACAGAGAAGTGTTTGAACTTGGGTGGTTTTTACTATGCTCATTTTTTTTCTCTTGGAAGTAACTGAAAACTGTAATGGTGTCCAGAGTGCTTGGAGGCTCTCCATTTAAGGACTTGTCTTCTGAGCCAGCCATTTCTGGATGTTGCTCCTTGAAGGTGGCTGTTGGCTTTCTCTGAAAACTGAATCATTGCAGTCCACACTGCTGGGGAATTCTGTCTTCTGTTAAAATGCAGGCAAGAAAAAAGTGTCAGCTGCAGCCACCTCTCGCTGGTGAACATGTTTGCAGTTCCAGATCCTTTACAGCAAGGATGCAGAAGTTTAACATGGAAATACTGATGAAGAGGAACTTCAGGCAAACGGTTTGGGTGTGTAAGGTATCTGAGGATGGAGCAGCGTGCTTTGTAATCACACTTGTATGGCAGCTGTAACCTTCCACTGCTCTTGAGCTCAGGGGGAAAAGGGATCTTTGAAGATAGAGGTTTTAAAAGGAATCTCAAGTCTTGAAGAATCCTTGCAGAGACTGGTGTTTGACTTTAGATTTCTAGTTCAGTTTGTGTAATCTTTACCAATTAGCTGTATAGCAGGGGAAGAGAAACTTGAGGTTTTCCTTTTGAAGGGGCAGTTAAAAAGGAAAAAAAACCTCTGAATCAGATTTAAAACTTCTCTTTTGCCATTCCTTTGGAGCAGTGAGAAGTGAACTTTTGTCCATCGTGCAGCTCCTGACCTGGACTGGCAGAAGGACAGAGTAGTTGTAGGCTGCCATTAATCTTCATATAAGAATTCCCCCAGTGTATCTGAAGCAGGTCTGGCTCACCTGTCAGACATTTGTCTTTTACCATGTGTTAACCTGACTGCTTCTGTCGGTGCTTCCTGTGGGGCACTGCCAGGAGGGCTCAGTCCTGTCACATCCTGCTCTGCTCTTTTTAATAGATCTTAGGTTGCCATTTGATAATGCTTTAATGTGAGGACTGTTCAGAAGAGTTGTAATGAAGTGAAGAATACATACATATGTATATTTAAAATTCAGAGACCCTATCTTGGCCCTCTTGCAAATGAAAAGCAGCATCCACTGTGGTGCCTGAGCCCAGCTCCTGCAGTTGGCTTTGCTGTGTTTTTCCTGTTCTGCAGTGTCGACACAGTTGCTATGAAAACAGACATAAACAATGGCACAGGGAGTGCCAGCTGCTGCCAGCAGAGCGGGCACTGCTCAGCACTGGTGTCTTCAGGAGATGGTTTGAAATCCTGAATCCTGAGATGGAGCAGAGAAGACTGAGTTGGTTATTTGTGAAATGAGGTGAAGCTCTTAAGTGTGCCAACAACCAGTTGTTTTAACTTTGTTTTGATGTGTTTAAGGTCTTCTTGCAGCCTTTCACTCCAGAACTTCATTTTGAGAGCAAAACCTATTTTCCAGTCCAGCTGCAAGTTAGATGTGGGATTACAGGGATAACATGCTAGAGTATGTATCTCCTGTATTTTAAATTCTCAGCCATCTCCTGTGGTCAGAGTAAACAGTTGTGTGCAGAAGACCGTCAGAGAGAGGAACTGTCTTGAGGGAGAAGTGGATAAAAAGCCACAGTAAATTTGTGAAACACTGGGGTACTTTAGAAATAGCTAAATAACAATTCATGTTTAGATACACGCTCTGTATTTAAGAGCTAAATGTCAGGATGCTAATTCTGGTTCCTTCTGGAGGTCATGTGTTGTTCTACTGCTCCTGTAGTGGCTTTCTTTAAGACTCAACTCCTGGATATTCCCACTGCTCCTGTAGTGGCTTTCTTTAAGACTCAACTCCTGGATATTCCCATCTCATCCTGGGATGCTGGATGGTCTGGGAGGAGGGGAAGCATTCTGTAATGTGAATGAACTGTAGGGTTACAGGGGGATTGCCTTGAAGGGGGATCAGGTAAACTGCCAGACATGCCAGATAATGGTTCTGCTTCTGTTGGGTAAAGAATAATGAATTGGGAGAGAGCATGTGAGGTATTTAAACTTCAGGAGACTTCATCAAAACAAAGCTTGACATGCATATTTTTAGACCAGTGTACTTTAAACTTGTCTTCAAGCTCGCTTTAAAAAAAGGCTCCAGTTTAAATGTGTAACTTCCTTGTTCTGTTCTTCCTCGCTGTGGAAGTGTTGTGAGAGCGTCCTGCAGCTCAGGGGAGGAGTGGCAGCGTGAGCACAGAGTGGAGCCTGCCCCGTGCTCAGAGGGCTGTGCAGGCTGGCTCTGCTTATGCAGTGCTGATGTCCATTCCCAACATGGGCAAAGCAGGACTTGTGCTGTGGGACAGACCTGCCTGTCTGATGCTTCCAGAGCATTCTAAGGATGTTTTCCCAGTTAGCTTTCAACATAGTTGGCAAGTGTCTGCTCTCAGCATTTTTTTTTTCGTGTAAACCTGGGAATCGAATATGTGTCCTGAACTGTAGGTTAATGACAAGTTGTAGTTTTGCTTTTCAGAGTTCAACTGCTGTTTAGGTCATAAGACATAAAATCTTCAAATGATAAGCTGAAGGGCTTTTGAATGCTTTAGGTTTAATACTGCCTGTTCTTTACACTTGGCTTCCAGAGTGAAGCCTGATCAGTTAATAGCGGTAGTAGCTGCCAGGCAGATGCTTCAAGAGAAAATGTACCAGCTACCAGGAGGAAATAACTTGTAGAGGTCAAGTAACTGGCTTTTGAGCTTAATTCTCAGCAGTAAGGAAGAAGGTGCTTTACTGAAAGAGAGAGTGGCATTAAGGCTGGTACTGCAGTAGTTTAAGGGCTTTCCTTTTTCCCTCTCCCTGAATATTTTCTCAGTTTTTGAAGTAAAGGTTGGCTACAAAATAATTAGAGGAAAAGTTACATAGCACGCTGTCTGTTCAAAGTTGTCTTACTCCAGGCAAAGTGGAGGCAGACTTCTATCCCCTGCAGTGGTTTCAGTGGTCATGATCTGATACTGTACGCTATAGTGTTGACTTAACTGAAGTCCTATTTGGTTTGTATTGCCTGTGCTAGGAGGCTGGAAAACCTCTAAATCTTTCATTTTAATGTAGCCTTTGGCTGGGGGAGGAGAAAGTGCTCAAAAATGTCTTTCTTGTTCAGACAGGTGATCTCCAGCCATGAGCAGCAACGAGTGCTTCAAGTGTGGCCGTACTGGCCACTGGGCCCGGGAGTGCCCCAGTGGGATGGGCCGTGGCCGTGGCATGAGGAGCCGTGGCAGAGGTGAGTGAGTGGTGGCTGTGCTGTCCTATTTGTGTGGCCAGCAGGTCACCAGCTGGCTGCTGTGAGGAGTGTGTAAAACTGGCTCTGGCAGATCCCAGTGAAGAAGTGGGGACACAAATTGGTAAGAAGAACCAGTGCAATTTACCTCTACCTAAGAGTTTGGCCAGGGGCTCTGAGAGTGAAGCCAACTTGTCAGTTCAGTTTGTGATTGATTCTTAAAAGTATTCTGAACTTTACACGTACACTTTTTTTCTTTCTTTTATCCATTTCAAGCAGGCTTCCAGTTCATGTCTTCGTCTCTGCCGGATATCTGTTACCGCTGTGGTGAGTCTGGCCATCTTGCCAAGGACTGTGACCTTCAGGAGGATGGTAAGTATCACTAAATATTCCATCTCTCCAGGGCCACAGGCTGAGCTCTCTGGCTGGAGAGAAGGGTACAGGGGTTCCCTGGGAACAGGCTGTGCATGTGCCCCATTCACAGCATGCCTGCCCCTCAGGCTACCAAGGTTTTATAGTCTTGTTTGGTATGTTTTTCTTATTGTGGAAGCCTGCTATAACTGCGGTAGAGGTGGCCACATTGCGAAGGACTGCAAGGAGCCCAAGAGGGAGAGGGAGCAGTGCTGCTACAACTGTGGCAAGCCTGGCCACCTGGCCCGCGACTGCGACCACGCAGATGAGCAGAAGTGCTATTCTTGTGGAGAGTTTGGGCACATTCAAAAAGACTGCACCAAAGTGAAATGCTATAGGTAAGGACTCACAGGAGGCAGCTGTGAGACGCACCTCGTGTGGTAAACTCATTCTGTGTCTGGTTTGGTTAGGAAATGCAGTTTGTTTGAACATTACCCACTGTTGGAGTACAGATCCTATGGTGAATCTCTAGATGGCCACCCAGTACACATGTTCAATCAGTTGAGCTGTACAAGAGAAAGGGCCGTGTCCTTTTGCAGAAGGCAGCAGGAGGTGCTTGGCTGTAGCACAGAGTTGGGTTCTCTGTATCTCCTGCCAGAGCTAACAAACCCCAGCTGTACAGCCCAGCTGACTGGCACAGCCAGTCCCGGCAGCAACTGCCTTCACATGCCTTGGGTATGGGAATACAAGTGAGTGTTAACTTAGTTTGAAATGCCATCTTCAGAGTGCTGTCTGGTTCTTGAATGCAGGCATATACCAGAAACAGCACATTGCTGAGAGCAGTATTCTTCACCCCCATCAACATTCCCTTCTGTGGAGGAAGGAGAGAGAACATGCTGTATTTGAGTTAAAACTAATTATTCTCAAAACAAGGCTAAACTTGCAAGCATAAGCATTGGGAACAGGCAAAACCAGTACACAGTTGGAAGAAAAGCCTGCAAACACACAAGCAGATGTACAGTGATTAATGTGAGTTGATCATTTGGGAGCAGTTCATGGCTCTGCTGAAGGCAAACTTGCTTCATGTCAGAGAATTCTGGAACACAAGTGTTGAATGCAGGGCTAGTGTTGCCTGAAACTGAAGTAGCCAATGTTGTGGACAGAGCAGGATTGCTCTTGTGAGTGTTGTGGCTGTTCTGACTGCCTCTCCTCTTGCAGGTGTGGTGAAACTGGCCATGTAGCCATCAACTGCAGCAAGACCAGCGAAGTCAACTGCTACCGCTGCGGCGAGTCAGGGCACCTTGCACGGGAATGCACAATTGAAGCTACAGCCTAATTATTTTCCTTTGTCGCCCCTCCTTTTTCTGATTGATGGTTGTATTATTTTTCTCTGAATCCTCTTCACTGGCCAAAGGTTGGCAGATAGAGGCTACTCCCAGGCCAGTGAGCTTTACTTGCCGTGTAAAAGGAGGAAAGGGGTGGAAAAATCAACTTTCTGCATTTAACTACAAAAATGTTTATGTTTAGTTTGGTAGAGGTGTTATGTATAATGCTTTGTTAAAGAACCCCCTTTCCGTGCCACTGGTGAATAGGGATTGATGAGTGGGAAGAGTTGAGTCAGACCAGCAAAAACCCTCTCTGGGTTACAGGGAAGTGATCCTATGCAGGAGGAAAGAAATTCTGGAAGTGTCTAAACTTCCTCATAACTTTTATTTTATTACAATGGCCTTGGATTGTCTGACCTCAGTAGCTGTTAACACCAAGTGATATCTGCATCAGGCCCTACCTAGAGCATATAGCTGAGTGGGAGTAAACAAACAAGATGCACATGCCTGTTAATGGCCACGAGAGAGAGAGAGAGAAATCTGAAATAAATCTAAAAGTAACAGTAATTCAGTCAGGTAATGTTAATGTTGGAGATACAGAACGCAATGGGAAGCTTTTGAATAAATATCTCAAAGTCAATCTGAAACCCAGGCATCAGTGCTCATAGCATAAACAATTTGGAGCTATTCAGGAGTTGGAAATAAATGCATTTTCACAGAAATCAAGATGTTATTTTTGTATACTATATCACTTAGACAACTGAGTTTCATTTGCTTGTAATCGGTTTTTAAAGTAAGATGGTAAGAGCAATTGAAGTCCTAGAACATAGAAAATGTAATTTTAAACTATCAATAAAGCTGGAGGAGGAAGGGGAGTTTGGCTAAAGTTCCTTTTGTTTATTTTTGGTTTTCCTGTACACAGTGCAAAACAACATATTAAAAGGGGTATGTGGAGGTTCAGCTTGGCTTTTCTTTTGTACTGTCTCATGTCAAGATTCTGTCTGCAGATGTTTTGTGGCATGGGGTCTGGATGGGGGCTGATCACAGCTGGAATGGTGCAGTTCAAGCATTGAGTGGAAAAACCATTACAGGAGGTGCAGGGAATTCCTGAGTTAGGTCAGTTCTGTCCAGTGGTGTTTGAGCCACAAGCCAGGCCGCGAGTTCCAAAAGGAGAAAATCACTTCAAAAGGAGAATTTCACCTTCCATTGGTGCTGCTGCTCATGGTCAGTTTTTCAGTGAACAGGAGCTGGACAAGCAAATGCTGATCTCATAAATTGTGGGACACTGGAAAAATCAGCTCTTCTATGTTTCATGTTGATCTTCACTAATACTGAGGCATCTCCTCATTCATTATGACAAAGTTATGAAGTGGTTGCAGGGAACCAAAGAAGGACTGTTCATCGGGAATTGAGTGACAGGACAAGGGGCAGTGGGTACAAATTAAAAGGGGAAATTTAGATAAGATAGTAGAAGGAGCTTCGTTGCTTGAGAGGGCAGAGAGGCCCTGGCACAGGGTGCCCAGAGCAGCTGTGGCTGCCCCTGGATCCCCGGCAGTGTCCAAGGCCAGGCTGGACGGGCTAGGAGCAGCCCGGGATGGCGGGAGGTGTCCGTGCCCATGGCAGGGGTG
This sequence comes from Drymodes brunneopygia, assembly GCA_013400955.1. Lineage (NCBI taxonomy): Eukaryota > Metazoa > Chordata > Aves > Passeriformes > Petroicidae > Drymodes > Drymodes brunneopygia. The sequence goes on from VZTZ01014229.1 coordinate 287,126, forward strand.
GCACGGCAGGGTCCCCAGGGTCCCCTCACACCAACCCCCTGCATGTTTGCCCCAGCCCTCACAGCGGGCGCCCCCTTCCCCCGAGTGCGCATGCGCAGCCCGGGGTCACGCGCCACATCCGGCGCGAGCGGGGCGCGCGCGCGCACTGGGAGCGGGGCCGGCTTCAGTTCCGGGCCTCGGAGCTGCTGCGTACGCGGAGTGTTCGGGACCGAAGGACACACTGGGACTGAGGGGCTGAGGGACACAGCGGGACCATGGTGAGTGAGGGACCGAGGGACACACTGGGACTGAGGGGCTGAGGGACACAGCGGGACCATGGTGAGTGTGCGGCTGGGGCTGAGGGACCTAGGGACACACCGGCACCATGGGGAGTGCGGGACTGAGGGGCCAAGGGACACACCGGGACCATGGTGAGTGAGGGACCGAGGGACACACCGGGAGTGCGTGGCAAGGACTGAGGGGCACGGCAGGACCGTGGGGAGTGGCGGGATGAGGGGGGCCAGCG
>VZTZ01014229.1:287803-318654 GCA_013400955.1 Drymodes brunneopygia
CGGGAGTGCGTGGCAAGGACTGAGGGGCACGGCAGGACCGTGGGGAGTGCGGGGCTGAGGGACACGGTAGGACCATGGTGAGTGCGGGTCTGAGGGCCTGCTCGGCATTTGTTCCCTGGTGCTGCTGCCCGGCGAGGGGCTCGGAGGGGATCGCCCCCGGGCTGGCACGGCTGAGGGGCTCCAGGCGGGGCCGGGGTTGACTGAGGCCGCTGTGTTTGTGTCTTGCAGGCTCGGAACGCAGAGAAGGCCATGTGAGTGCGGCGGGGGCTCTGCAGCGCGGGCACTGGTCGAGTTGCGGGTCACCGAGGCTGAGACTGCAGCCGGACCTGGCCTCACATCCGTGACCACTGGCCCTGACTGTACCTGGTGTCACACATCTGTGCCTGCTGGCTGTGCCTGGCTGGCCCATAGAACTCGCTGTTGAGCCTCTTTTAAAGCACCGGCAATTTAATGATGCTTTTGGGCACTCAGTTGTGCATGTGCTGGTCCAGAGGCAGTGGGAGTAGGAGGGCACCTGCACACACGTACCTGGTGCTGGGTGGTTCTGTGCAGGAGAGACCCTGCAGTGTACTTGTTCCCCTGCAGGGTGGGGGATAAGTATGCCTTTCAGCGGATTTTTTAATGTTGTAAAGGACCCTTGTTGGTTTTAGGCAGTTCCCTTTTTGGAAACAGAGATGCCAGGCCAGATAGGAGGGATCAGTCAGCGTTGCTATATTTGAGAAATGAACCACTGAGGATTTCTAGTGTTGAGAAGTCATTAGCTGGAAGAGCTACGGGTGATCAGTGACTATGTTCAAGCCTTTGTTTCCTACAGAGTGTAATTAAGTCCATAATAAACATCCAGAGGAAAACTTGTTCCAGTTGGAATGTGGATTTGTGAAAGTAAATCTGCTTTCTTTTCTTTAGGACGGCCTTGGCAAGATTTCGGCAAGCCCAGCTTGAGGAAGGAAAAGTGAAGGTGAGATGTAAAAGCCCTGGAGGTTTGGAAGCTCAAGTCAGGGAGGAAGGCAGGGCTTGTTCAGAGCCCAGGTGTCCTGTGCTTGACTCCAGTTAGAAATATTTCAGCTGACTCTATTTCACACTCACACAACCAGGAAATTTCTCCACTACAGTTTCTCCAAACTTTTTTCTGCTTCATATTGCATATTATGCAGAGGAAGGGGTTTTAATACCTTTTAATAAAAGATAGAGCCTTTTAATAGAAGGTGAAGCTGTGGGGAAAGGGACAAAATAACTGCACAAATCCCTAGAAGCAAGATGAAGTACTAGTTTCTGTAAGCAAGCAGATGGAATATATAAACTGGAAAAAACTGCAGTATTTAGTAGTAGCAGTTGAAAAAAGCTTAACCTTGAGCAGGTGGTGTGTGTTGAAAATGGTGAAACTGTCCTGAATGGAACATTTGTTGTATAGGAGAGGATTGTGAGGTGTTTTGGAAAAAAAAATAGTGAGAGCTTTTGGTTTGGATAAAGTGGATTTAAGTAGGTTTTTATAGTCTGTGGTAGTTTAATTTGTCAGGGCTGTAAATTTTTGTTTTCCACTTAGTAAAAATCCATGGGAGCAGAAAGCCCTGGAGCTTGGCAGCAGAATTTGGGATGAATGGAGCAGTAAAATGTGTGAAATGCTGTGTGTCAGTGCTCAGCTGAATTTGGTGGTGTGGGGTTTTCTGTCCAACAGGAGCGAAGGCCTTTCCTTGCATCAGAGTGCAATGAGCTGCCCAAAGCTGAGAAATGGAGGAGACAGGTAATGTCAACTGTGGATTTTCTATTTCTATAGGAGCTAGAACTTTACACTTCCCATTTAGACAGCCTGTTTTTCTACACTTGTCAGAACCCTGGCAGTTAAATCATAGAATAGTTTCTAAGATTATACAGCTCAGTGTTCAAAGCAGCTCCTACCATGTCAGGTTGCCCTAGGGTCATGTCCAGCTGAGTTTTTAACATCTTCAGGATTTAGGTTCCAGCTTTTTGGGGCTGCTGTTCCAGTGTTTGATTATCTTCTTAATGATTTCCCTTCCCTTGAATTTAATCAGAATTTCTCCAGTTTCAGCTTGTGTTTTGTTGTCCTTGTCTTATTTGTCCTATTGCCATGCACTCCTCAAACAATCTGGCTCTGTCTTCTCTGTACCCTCCACTGATTCAGAAATTAATTTCTATCTTATTTGACTAGATCATTGGGGAGATTTCCAAGAAAGTGGCACAGATCCAAAATGGTAAGATTTTCCTATTTATGTTTTACTTTTTGAAACTCCGGTCACAAGCAGTTACAGTAAAAATCAAATTCCATGTGAACTATGCTATTTCCATCGCATAAATTTTGAAATTCCTCTGGTACTTCTGTGAGCAGCCTGATTTATTGGGTTTTTTTCACTCTAACAGCTGGATTGGGAGAATTCAGAATCCGGGACCTGAACGATGAAATAAACAAACTTCTGAGGGAGAAAGGACACTGGGAATACAGAATAAAGGAGCTGGGAGGTCCTGATTATGCTGTAAGTGTGGAACGTGTTGTACTGCATGGTTATTCTGCTTAAAAGTGAAGTGGGTGAGAAAAATATGCAACATTCGGTTACCCATGCATGGCTTGGCTAGTGTTTATTAAAGGGGATCTTTATTCAGCCCCTAAAAATGTTTGGCTGTGTTAGAAGAAAGTTTTAAACTATAAACTGTGTTTATTTTCCAGCGGATTGGCCCGAAAATGTTAGATCATGAAGGGAAAGAAGTTCCAGGAAACAGGGGCTACAAATACTTTGGGGCTGCAAAGGATTTGCCTGGAGTCAGAGAGCTCTTTGAAAAGGAACGTAAGTAAAGAGCAGCTCTTCCCAGACATGAATCTGTGTAGGAGAACGTCTTGACTGAAATGCTGCTGTAGTTTGTGGGGAGTGCTGGTATCAGCATTTCTGAATGTCTTAGGTCAGCTCAGTGAAACACTGAGCACAGGTAATTAATTAAATGCTAAGAGCACCTTTGACTGTTTGCAGTTAAGGAAATCTAGAAAGAAGTAAACTGGATTCTACTGGGAGTTCAAAATGATAAGGACTGATGTCCTGTAGAAACTTATCAGCATAACAGGCTAACTTTACTGAGAAGCTGTAAATAGTACTTGGAGTTCAGCACTGGAAAAAAATGAAGAAAAAAGGAAAGCTGGGTTGAACATAATTTTAGAAGCAGAAATGAGCTTTTATAATGAAAAAAGGGGATGAAACTTTGTCATGGAATGAGTGGGAATTGCTTGGGCCTGAAAGTGAAGCAAAGACAAGTTATGGGAAGCACTTCAGGACGTGGGGGAAGCTTTGGGTCATGTGCTGGAACTGGTTTGTGCAGGCCAGAGGATGACACCAGTGCTCCCAGTGCTGGCAGCAGTTCCATCATGCTGGATATTGGCTGGAGCCAGGCAGCCGTGGGTGCTGTGAGCTTGGGGAGGAGCTGGGGACACTCAGCAGTGGTGGAGGTGACCTGGTGGGTGACAGTGGTGTTCCTGCAGCCCTGCCACCCCCACGGAAGACTCGGGCTGAGCTGATGAAGGACATCGATGCCGAGTACTACGGCTACAGGGATGAAGATGATGGCATTCTGGAGCCCCTGGAGCAGGAGCATGAGAAGAAAAGTATGTGAGATTGCAGACCTGCACAGATCACCCCAGGAAGGGCTAGTGATGGACTCGGAAGTTAAGGCACCCTTTTTCCCCCCCCGTGGGCCTTGACTTGTCCTTAGCTGTCAGGTTTTGTCTGTCACATGGGTATCCAAATCACTATAAGGCATTTCAGGGAGGAGGTGCTTTAGAGTTGACTTTCACCTTTACTACTGTAAATTATTTAATATTTTAACAAGTAATTCACTACCAAACCAAAAACTTGTACCCCCCCCTCCTTTTTCTTGCTTAGGAATGTAGAAGAGTGGATTGCAGCAAGATCTGTGGAACCCAAGCAGTTCTCTCCCTCCCTCATGAAAACTGACCCCACCATCTGTTTCCTGTCTCACCTCATTATTTATTTATCCATAAACACATAGCTGGTTACTTTTCTGGGAGATTAGAGGGGCTTGCTGGAAACCCTGCAGTCTAGGGGGGCTGTGTTAATTTATTCATGTAATCTATTCTGGAATTTTGACACTTTAGTGAATATTTTTTCCTTTGGAACTTAGTTTTTCACAATAGAAAATACTTACCCATGTGTCTGCTCACAGTTTTCTAGCATTGTTTCTACTGACTTCCCTGCTGAAGACACCAGGATTATGAATCTTAACTCCTGAAACTCTCTTTTACCTTGTTAAGTAAAGTTTTTGTGAAACAAGATACTGAAAAAACTTATCAATTTCGGGCTCCTTTTCTGTGAGGGAACCACACACAAACCATGTGCCACTGGTTAGGTCTTGCTCTCTCAGGGGTGAATTTTAATGTGAGAGCTTGGGGTATGCCTGCTGGCTCCTGTTACTGTAGGTGTTTCCTCCTGCCAAGATGCATTAATCTGGCACTTCTGTAGGACCTTAAGTACTGGTCCTGTCACTGATTAAGCTTCTTAAAACTTGTTTTAGTGCTCTTACTGTCACTCTGCTGTAACAGAGATGCAGCAGCCTGGCAGCTTCCACCCAGCAGTAAGGTACAGAATTGGGATTGTGCTACAAAATAAGAGAAATACCCTCTGAGATGGAAAAAGGGGCTTAAGTGGTGTAAGGAGTGTAAGGAGCATAATCATGTTTAAATAACACATGGTGATCAACATCCCTGTAGCTGCTGACAGAGCTGTAAGAGCCACTTAGCCTGCTCAGGTGACCCTGCTGCTCAGGTCAGGAAGTAGGTTGGTGTTTATTTGTGCCATTTAGAGTCCAAAATGTACCCAAATTGAGGCACTAGCAAGTACCACGCTGTGACAGTGGATCAGCATACACTGATATATTTTATTACATATTGCATCAAGGTTCTACAGGGCATGGTACTGATGGAGAGAATTTAGGCAAGAAGTTTAAGTCCATTGGAAAGGCTCTGACAGTAAGACCATGCTGCTTTGACAGGCTCTCAGCCACATTTGCCATTTTGCTTTGCTCCCCAGTTATAGCAGAAGCAGTGGAAAAATGGAAGATGGAGAGAGAAGCACGGCTTGCAAGAGGTGAGGAGGAGGAGGAAGAAAACATCTATGCTGTCCACGAGGAAGAGGTAGGTGATGTTGACTTTTTATGTGTCTTCTGTGCTTCCTTCTTGGATGTGCTGTTACCCTGCCAAGGACCTGTCTGCTGCTGTCCTGCCCCTCTCCCCACCTGACCCACTGCACAGTTTAGTAAGAATCAGTAGTGGGGGAGTGCACTTGGCCCAAATTTAGGGAGTGCTGAAGGCTGGCAGGTGAGGACAGACCTTTCACTGGAGTGACAAACACCTTGCTGGGATTTAACTGGCACTGTGTTTTCCAGGTGGTGCATTGATAACACTGCTCAGTCTGGCTCCTGAGCACCACCTGCCTCAGTAACAGCACAAGCAGCTTCGGGGACAGGATAATGTCACACTGCCACTGTGTGAAAACCCAAGGGTTGCAGGCCTTGTTTCACTTGAATCGTGATACAGCAAGGCTTTGCTGGTGCTGCTGTTCCTGCTGTGACATGGCTTTTGTTTCTTTTCCCTGCTCCCAGTGAGATCTGGAGAAGGGTACTAGAAACAAGTTCTCATTTCTTAGTCTGTACCTAAGTGGGTTAAGCACAGGAATGAAAAGGAGGAATCCATCAGGTGGCTCCTCCAGTACCTTGTTTTGTTTGTGTTATCCTGTGATTCATGTGTTTGTAGTGTTGATCATGCTCAGGTTCCTTCTGGCAAAGCAAGTGAAAAATGGATTTTTAATGACCTCTGTATAAAATAAACTTGATGCAATTTTTTGACTTCTTAGTCTGATGAAGAAGGTGGCAAGGAGAGAGAAGGTGAAGATGGCCAACAGAAATTTATTGCACATGTTCCAGTGCCAACTCAACAGGAGGTAAGGCATAACAGCACTCAGTTCCAGAGATGCACACTGGCTTCTGCAAGACACAATTTACATCAGGTTATCAGTAAAAGTGCCCTGAATTCATTATTTCTGTGACTTGACTCTGTAGCTGTTTAATCCTCTTGCAAACACTACAATCCTTTCCACCTGAGAATTTCCAAAACCAATTCCATAAATTGGGAAGTGTTGTGGTATAGCTGCGCATTTGAAGTTTCAGCATCTCAGTTGAGCTGAACCCCACCCTATTTTCATCTCTGCAGATTGAGGAAGCTCTTGTACGGAGAAAGAAGATGGAGCTGCTGCAGAAGTATGCCAGTGAAACCCTCCTGGCACAGAGCGAGGAGGCAAAGACTCTTCTAGGATTGTAACATTGCACCAGTGGCTTGGTTTGTGTGTCATCAATCCCTCTGAAAGCAACAGGTTCCTAAGTTCTGGTAGCAATCAATGGGTGTTAGCTCTGAAAGTTCCTTTGGATGTGGAGCAAACTGCTGGAATTCCAGCATGGTGTGCAGGAGAACCCTTGTTCTGATTTCTCCAGTGCTGGAAAAGGTCAAACCTCTGTGAACTTGTCTCTGCACCCAACAGCTGCCTTCAGTGCTTTCAGTTTGGGAAAGGGTCTGTGCAGTGGGGCCTCTTACAGATAGAACCACACCCAGTGAGCTCCTAAATCCTGGAAGAAAAGCCATGGTGTTCCTGCCATGCTGTCTGCTCTGTCCTGGCTGTAAGTGTGCACATCTCTCATGCTGGGTTTTGTTGAGCTGAAAAGTAATTCAGCACTGTTACACCTGCATAGTTTACCAGAATAACCTGGAACCTGTCTGGGGGTACCTTGAAGGCAGATCTTTTGAGTGACTTTGGAGGAGATCTGGTTCTTTGTAAAACACATGCAATGTCTAAAACCTGTTACCCTTTTTGTAGTTTGTATCTGTGCCTGGATGAATTGCTTAAATGCTGGATATTCCAGCAGCTACTGTAAAAAACTTTGCAATACCTTGTTCAAATATTTTTAGTAAAACTTATTTACAAGCTGATGTCTTGTTTTATTCTAGCTTAAAGGATTGTGATGTTTCCCTAATCACAGCCAAAGATTGGGATCATAGACAGCCATCCCTGTAGGGATTTGAAGCTCTGCATCCCCTGCTGCTCTTGGCTCGTGTATCCTGGGACAAGAGGCAAGGTAGAGCCTGTTCAGACTCTTAGGGGTGACTAACATTGTTATACAGATCTGAATGAGTGGCTTTTGAAACTGGACATCTGCAGCCATGGAGTATTTCTGTGTCAGGAATAGAGTATTTAACAGCCAAGTCTGGGACTGTTCAGCATTTCTGGATGCTCTCAGTATTTATCTGTTACTGTCTGTTGTGAATAATGCACTTCAGAACAATCAAAGCTCTAAATTATAGAGACAAGCTTTGTGTTACTTGATGCAAGTGATCAAACAAAAAAAAAATAGAATTGAAAAAGTGGAAACCGTAGCTGCCAAATTAAAACCTTTAAAAAAACCCAGAATAAATCAAAAGCTCAATTATTGATAGCAAGCAGACAACCAGCATCACAAACACATTCTTTTCCTGTCAGCAATGCAGCTTTCTCTGCTTTGTAAGAAAGCAGCCAACAATGTGTTTATGGCTTGTAATAATTTGTTGTAGATTTGCTAAACTATATGGTGGAAATAACCAAATTAGATTTATGGGGGAAAAAACCAGCTAGTTTTTACGGCCTGATACAGCCTGAGGGCTTGGAAATACCAATGGCAGATCCCTTCTGTCACTATGAATCTATAAGATAAAAGAAGACAGGAGGGTGAAGGCAGATCAGGGACAGAGTGATGATAACAGAAATACAAAAGAAGAATAAATGGAAAGAATGAGAAAAAAACAACGGGATTGTAATTACATTCATGTTCAAAGGAGTATGGCCAACATCATGATGTAAAAGGGAAGTTTATAGACAGGGCTGATCTCTGCCAACCAGCACAGAAATGGAATAAATGCACAGAAATGCAGAGTGTAACTGTGCAAGGCCAACTGGCTGCTGCCTGGCCCTACTGTGCCAGATCCTCTCTCTGCAGCTCTGCCTGTGAAGCATTTTTGAGCTGAGTGCTCTTGGCTGCGTCTGAGGGAACAAATTGCAGAGTAATTATTTGCCACAGTGGTGTATAGCAAAATGCCTGTGTCCTGCCAGGCTGAGGAATTGCTGGTGGAGCCGGGGTGGGGAAGCTGCTGTGGCCACAGCCAGGAAACTGATCCTGTTTGTCCTGGAGAGTGGAGCAGTGGGCAGACTCTGCCTCAGCTCTGAGTGTGCACCTGTGCTGAGTGTGCACTGTGAGCAGTGGGCAGACTCTGCCTCAGTTCTGAGTGTGCACCTGTGCTGGGATGTGTGTGCTGCCAGGCTCTGGGATGCCTCAGCCCTGAACCCATCCAGGTGATAAAACAAGTACTTCATGTAAACTTACATGCAGCTTGTTCTGTCTGCTTCAGAGTTCTGCCCTGTGCATGATCCTGGCTTGAGCACCAAGGGGATAAACTCCAATTGTTCTGTCTGCTGCATTGTTTTGGGCCAGCTTTTGTCTCTTAGAAATGCATTTCTGTGTTTCATATAATGCCAGCCACGTCAGTGGTGCAGATGGAAGGCCACCTGACTTGTTCTGGGTCCTGGTGAGCGCAGTGCAGGAGCTGGAGGATCAGTTTCTCCCCACAGTCACAGGCGTGGTGAGGAATATTTGTTGACAGCACTAGGAAATAAGTGGATTTGCCTAATCTGCATTAGCAGATGAGCAAGATAAAAAGAGATAGCTTTGCAGAGTATTCATTAACTAATGACATTTTGTGCTGCTTGTCTCACTTTCAAGTCTGGATGCTGGGAAATGCCTTTGCAGTGCAGAGCCAAGGGACTGTAGTGTTTGTGCATGATGGGCCTTTTTCCCAAAAAATGAATCACAGAATGGGGGCAGCTGGAAGGGACCACTGTAGGTCATCTGGTCCAACCTCCCTGCTGAGGCAGGGCCATCCTAGAGCAGAGGGCACAGGATTTGTCCAGGCAGTTTTGGGGTAGCTCCAGTAAGGAGGCTCTACACCCTCTCTGGACAATCTGTCCCAGTGCTCAGTCACTGCACAGGGAAGAAGTTATTCCTGGGCATCAGTTCCTGTCCGTTCCTCTTGTCCAAATGCTCGGCACCACCAAGCAGAGCCTACTCCATCCCCTTGGCACCCCTTCCAGGCTGGACATGCCCAGCTCCCTCAGCCTTTCCTCGTAAGAGAGATGCTCCACTCCCTTCATCCCCTGGCNCGGGGCGCAGCGAAAGCGAAACGGGCGCGGTGGAGCGCGGCCGGGCACATGCCGGGGCCGGGGATGCCCGGGGGGATCCTCGCTCCCGCGGCACGCCGGGAGGGGTTTCCCGGGCACTGCCGGCCGGAGCTCCTGTCCTGCGGCTCCGTGTGCTCCTGGTCTTACAGAGGGAACGAGGGAAACGCGTTCCGACCGCTGCCGGCTCCGTCCGTCTCCTCGGTTGTGCAGCGCGGCGCAGCACTCCGGTCACCAACAGTTCCTTTAGGGTCAAAAGGGAAACAAAACTGCAGACTTCATTATCTCTCTCTATCTGTCATTGTATCTATCACATAGATGTTCACTTCCTTCCTTAGTCCGTTTTTCCCCCCTATAATATTTTCTTTTTCTTTCTGCTAGTGTTACTCACTGTAAAATTCTCGTTTGTTATCTGTTACCTATGCATCTGTTATTTATATGTAGCAAAATTAAGCTAAACAATCGCGTCTGCTACAAAATTACTCCAATACCACTATAGTTTCAGCAGTCTTATATACCCATTCACGAAGCTCGGGAAGACTATTGTACATTTATTAGCAAGCCTTTAACAGCGTCTCTGCAGCAGCTGGGTTATTTCTGACATAGCATTCCTGAAACGGGCGCAAGTTATGTGGGGACAGGGACTTTGGGGGTTTTGTTCTTTAAAATAAAAGGCTGATGATTCTACAAAGGAGAGAGGAGAGGGCTCCATGTAAAGCTGAACAAAAACCCAGCCTAACTTAAATGAATGGTAATGCAATATATTTACAGTGTTGACGTTATTAACTCGGGCTGTGTAGGGGATTTTCGCTGCCGTTTGGGTCCCATGAGAAGAGGCAGCAGTGAGAGGCAGTGCCAGGGTGTGCCTGCAGCCGCATCCCCAGTGCCTGTCCCAGTGCCGTGCCCGGCTGCAGGAGAAATGCTGCGGGTGAATAATTGATGTGGAACAAAGTGCTGCTGGAGTGGGCAAAGTGCCCGTCCCCTGCCTAGGAGACACGGAGGCTGTGGGTGCGTGCCCTGAGACAGCTCCGGGAGCACAGGCTGTCCCAGCCCCCATGGCTGAGTCCTTTCTGTGCCTGTCCCCTCCACCACGGTCAGCCTCGGCTCTCAACCCTTCCCTTTTCATCACTGATCATAAGTCCCAAGGTTCCTGGTTTCTGTTTTAGGCTCGGGAGAGAAATGAACTTTAGATGGTAGATTTTGTTCCGCGCTTTTCCAGCCAGATCCAGTAACAGTTTCATTGCTCAACAGTTCTCTCTCTGTGTCTCTGCTCCTTGGCTTTATCACCCAGCTCATCTTTCCTCACTCTCTTTTCTGGGGCTCACCAGCTCTTCACAGTCTCAAAGGCAGGTGAGGAGGTAGATTTTAGTAACTCGAGCAGCACCTTTGTGTAAGGAGGTGCTGCCTTTCCCAATGAGTCTGCCCTGTATAAAACTAGGAATGGACTCAAGCCATGTGTAGGAGCACAGGAATCACCTGGCTGTAATCAAACTCCTGTGGAACAGAACAGTTTTACTACATGAACACCTCGAAAGGGAGGAGCCAAGTACAATGCTTGTGTCCTATGGCTGAAAAATTTACTTTTGTATATTTTGGTAGTATTCTGTGGGGGTCAAGCCAATCTAAAGTGAGACTCACTGGCACAGCAGCACACATTTTGTACCCCTTGGGATCAGTCTAACTTAATTTTTCCCAATGTTCTGAAATATTCTGGAACTATTTGTATGACAAAATAGCTCTCATGAGTCCATATGCATAAGGCAGAGGGAGTTGTGGTGCTCATTGTGCCAACATGTATTTAGCATAAAGATGTGTGTGTAAGGCATGTTAAATGTGCAGAGTTAAAGATCCCCTGCTCTCACTGGAGGTGTTTGTTCTCAGGGGCTGTGGCTGCTGTAAACTTTATCAAATATGTGAGTACAGGCATAACTAATGAACCTTTGCTTTCATCCCTCCCCACAGCTCAGCGTGCTGCCATCCTTTGGGTTTCTGTTTGACATTGATGGGGTGCTGGTGCGAGGGAAGACCCCCATTCCTGCTGCCAGAACAGCCTTCCAGAAGCTGGTCAATGCTCAGGGACAGTTCCTGGTGCCTGTGGTCTTTGTCACCAACGCAGGGAACTGCCTGCGCCAGAAAAAAGCTGACCAGTTGTCTCACCTGCTGGGAGTTCCAGTGAGTCCCTTAAATCCCATTTATTACATTATCATGTTGAATGTGTCAGGTGTATTATCTTCCATTAAATGCTGCTCAGTTAATCAGGTCTGCTTTTCCCTTAAGCCCCCTGACATGCTTTGCTGAAGGTAAGAAATGCTGCCCAAAGCTGATGACTTTTCCACTGGTAAAGGCACTGATTTTTCCAGTAGTAAAGCTAAAAGTATTTCTTTGCAAAGGTGGTAAGTAGAGAGTCACAGCAGCATCTTTCCAGGATAATAATCTTACTTTAATACCTGTCCTGTTGAAGGGATGGGGATATGTAAACTAAAATAAAGTGATCTTCTGGTACAATTAAATCAGAGCTGCAAAGGGCCCACAACTGGGATCAGGGCAGTTCTGATTCTCCTTCCCTGTTTGTTTCCAAATTAATTTGGTGATTTTATAAAACTAGGAGAGAAAGTTCAAGTTAAATAGAGCTGGAAGCTGAGAGGGGTGTGTATGATAATTTGTCAGTAAGGTATTATTTTCTGGCATATTATCAATACATCATTTGTGAAAGGAGAAAATGCTGATTGTTTTGTAATTCCTGGAATCTGTCACATCTGCTAATTGAATCTGTGTACAAACAACTTCTCTGAAAAACAACAGACTCCTTTTGTTTTTAAATCCCAAACAGATTTCCCAAGATCAGGTGATGATGTCACACAGTCCTCTGAGGATGTTCAAGCGTTACCATGAAAAATGTGTTCTGGTATCTGGACAAGGACCAGTTCTTGATATTGCTCAAGAGTATCTTTTAAAAAAAAATTTTAAAAATAACAACTTTCTGTCAAAGTGTTTTCCTTCATCAGGTTCAGGGGATTCTATGGAGAAAGTGGAAACCAAATATTTCAACCCTATAATTGCAGTAATAAATAGTAATGATAGTTCTTAGTATGGTGTCAAATTTACATTTTGAATGTGGTTTTATACTAAGTGCCCAAAGAACTTGAATTATATTGATGTCATGGTTGAATCAAAGTTTCAGACTGTAACTGAATAACCTGAACTTTTGCATAAGCTTTGCTCATGCTTCCATTAAGCCTCTTCTGCACTTCTTCCTTTAGTGGGATTTTCATTAAAGTTGATGCAAATCATAAGTTGTAAAAAATGTATGTGCAACTTTTAAGCATAAGTTCTATTTGAAGTACAAAACTGAGAAAAAGGCATTTAAGGAACATTCCAGTTAAAATTCATTAGGCTTGGCTGAGAGAGAAGACTGAAAACAAAACAGAAGAATCTTGGTCTCTCACTTACCACCAGTGGGATAGATGATCATCTTTTTGTCTCCCAGAAGGAAAAGTCCGTCCTTGACGTTGCTTTCATTCTGAACTAATCTGTAAATTGAAAACCTTTAAATGGTTAAATGGAATGATGCGTTCGAAAAGCTTTTCCTGTGAGCAGTTGTGTCCCTAACTGGTGTGTCCAGCCTGGGTTTCTGCCAGCCCATCACCATCGACACCCTGCGGGAGAAACGCCCTCTGCTCGATGCAGTTGACCACGACAGAAGACCCAACATCCTGGTGAGTGCAGATTTCTGTTCCAAACCTCTCTGCTTGCTCATTGCCTGCCATCCTATGGCAGGGGTCAATATTTAACCGCCAAGCTCATGCTGCTGTTCTCACATTGTGTTTTGGCTTGGCTTTTCTGCTTCCTTATTTGTTTTGTTACAGCGTTCTCAAGAACAACTCTTTTCTCTCTGTAGTAATTCTTTAACCCAGCCTTTGCTTTTGTACCCTGCTGTTGTGGGAAAGCTCACAGTCCTAAAATCTGATACCTAAAATCTGTCTTGGAAGGCTGATTAGCTTCCTCAGAAAGAGGAAGATAACAAAAGCTTTTCCCTGAATATATGATAGTGTTGGTATTGTTTCTGAGCTGTGAGGTTGCTTTGATTGTAAATGGATGCTTTGAAAAGAAATAATTTTCCCTTTGTTGTTTATAGCACTGTTTAAGTGTTAACAGTGGTTGCAGTTGAACTGTGGAGGATTTAAAGCAGAAGTGAATATCTGTGTGTGCTGTACATGTGGATTCCCCCACCTGTGATCAGGACATTCTCTGTGGCTCACAGAATTCATAACTCAGGCGTGTCACCTTTTGCAGGGCTCCTGACCCATGTGGGTCAAGAACCTGTTAAAGTGTTTGGCACCACAGAGAGCAAATAATGAAGTGCAAACTCTTAATTGTTTGACAGATATATTACATGTTACACAGTTCATTCTTCCTTATGAGCTGTGTTGAAGAAAAACATCTCAAAAACTGCTTTTCAAAATGTCTGGGTAGTACCAGAGGCCTCTTACTCCTGTAGAAAAATAAACATCCCTACTTTTATACAAGTAATTAACCAAGTAATTTAAACAACTAAAATTACAACACAAGTAATTTTAACAACTGGAGTTAGAAAACTCCCGAGGCAGCTCAGGAGGAGCAGAATGCAAACACAAATTTCTGAGTGAAGTGACATCAGGNAGTTCCTGGTGCCTGTGGTCTTTGTCACCAACGCAGGGAACTGCCTGCGCCAGAAAAAAGCTGACCAGTTGTCTCACCTGCTGGGAGTTCCAGTGAGTCCCTTAAATCCCATTTATTACATTATCATGTTGAATGTGTCAGGTGTATTATCTTCCATTAAATGCTGCTCAGTTAATCAGGTCTGCTTTTCCCTTAAGCCCCCTGACATGCTTTGCTGAAGGTAAGAAATGCTGCCCAAAGCTGATGACTTTTCCACTGGTAAAGGCACTGATTTTTCCAGTAGTAAAGCTAAAAGTATTTCTTTGCAAAGGTGGTAAGTAGAGAGTCACAGCAGCATCTTTCCAGGATAATAATCTTACTTTAATACCTGTCCTGTTGAAGGGATGGGGATATGTAAACTAAAATAAAGTGATCTTCTGGTACAATTAAATCAGAGCTGCAAAGGGCCCACAACTGGGATCAGGGCAGTTCTGATTCTCCTTCCCTGTTTGTTTCCAAATTAATTTGGTGATTTTATAAAACTAGGAGAGAAAGTTCAAGTTAAATAGAGCTGGAAGCTGAGAGGGGTGTGTATGATAATTTGTCAGTAAGGTATTATTTTCTGGCATATTATCAATACATCATTTGTGAAAGGAGAAAATGCTGATTGTTTTGTAATTCCTGGAATCTGTCACATCTGCTAATTGAATCTGTGTACAAACAACTTCTCTGAAAAACAACAGACTCCTTTTGTTTTTAAATCCCAAACAGATTTCCCAAGATCAGGTGATGATGTCACACAGTCCTCTGAGGATGTTCAAGCGTTACCATGAAAAATGTGTTCTGGTATCTGGACAAGGACCAGTTCTTGATATTGCTCAAGAGTATCTTTTAAAAAAAAATTTTAAAAATAACAACTTTCTGTCAAAGTGTTTTCCTTCATCAGGTTCAGGGGATTCTATGGAGAAAGTGGAAACCAAATATTTCAACCCTATAATTGCAGTAATAAATAGTAATGATAGTTCTTAGTATGGTGTCAAATTTACATTTTGAATGTGGTTTTATACTAAGTGCCCAAAGAACTTGAATTATATTGATGTCATGGTTGAATCAAAGTTTCAGACTGTAACTGAATAACCTGAACTTTTGCATAAGCTTTGCTCATGCTTCCATTAAGCCTCTTCTGCACTTCTTCCTTTAGTGGGATTTTCATTAAAGTTGATGCAAATCATAAGTTGTAAAAAATGTATGTGCAACTTTTAAGCATAAGTTCTATTTGAAGTACAAAACTGAGAAAAAGGCATTTAAGGAACATTCCAGTTAAAATTCATTAGGCTTGGCTGAGAGAGAAGACTGAAAACAAAACAGAAGAATCTTGGTCTCTCACTTACCACCAGTGGGATAGATGATCATCTTTTTGTCTCCCAGAAGGAAAAGTCCGTCCTTGACGTTGCTTTCATTCTGAACTAATCTGTAAATTGAAAACCTTTAAATGGTTAAATGGAATGATGCGTTCGAAAAGCTTTTCCTGTGAGCAGTTGTGTCCCTAACTGGTGTGTCCAGCCTGGGTTTCTGCCAGCCCATCACCATCGACACCCTGCGGGAGAAACGCCCTCTGCTCGATGCAGTTGACCACGACAGAAGACCCAACATCCTGGTGAGTGCAGATTTCTGTTCCAAACCTCTCTGCTTGCTCATTGCCTGCCATCCTATGGCAGGGGTCAATATTTAACCGCCAAGCTCATGCTGCTGTTCTCACATTGTGTTTTGGCTTGGCTTTTCTGCTTCCTTATTTGTTTTGTTACAGCGTTCTCAAGAACAACTCTTTTCTCTCTGTAGTAATTCTTTAACCCAGCCTTTGCTTTTGTACCCTGCTGTTGTGGGAAAGCTCACAGTCCTAAAATCTGATACCTAAAATCTGTCTTGGAAGGCTGATTAGCTTCCTCAGAAAGAGGAAGATAACAAAAGCTTTTCCCTGAATATATGATAGTGTTGGTATTGTTTCTGAGCTGTGAGGTTGCTTTGATTGTAAATGGATGCTTTGAAAAGAAATAATTTTCCCTTTGTTGTTTATAGCACTGTTTAAGTGTTAACAGTGGTTGCAGTTGAACTGTGGAGGATTTAAAGCAGAAGTGAATATCTGTATGTGCTGTACATGTGGATTCCCCCACCTGTGATCAGGACATTCTCTGTGGCTCACAGAATTCATAACTCAGGCGTGTCACCTTTTGCAGGGCTCCTGACCCATGTGGGTCAAGAACCTGTTAAAGTGTTTGGCACCACAGAGAGCAAATAATGAAGTGCAAACTCTTAATTGTTTGACAGATATATTACATGTTACACAGTTCATTCTTCCTTATGAGCTGTGTTGAAGAAAAACATCTCAAAAACTGCTTTTCAAAATGTCTGGGTAGTACCAGAGGCCTCTTACTCCTGTAGAAAAATAAACATCCCTACTTTTATACAAGTAATTAACCAAGTAATTTAAACAACTAAAATTACAACACAAGTAATTTTAACAACTGGAGTTAGAAAACTCCCGAGGCAGCTCAGGAGGAGCAGAATGCAAACACAAATTTCTGAGTGAAGTGACATCAGGTACAAACCAACAGAGAGTGCATTTCCTGTCAGAGCTGCAGGAGGCTGCTGTGCTTGAATTGATTCTGTTAAAAATAGAGGTACATGTTTAATCTTGTAGAAAACTTTCACTTTTTTCTTATTGCAGTCCCCCTCTGCTGTGGAGCTTCCCAAGATTGAGGGTCAGTTACCTTTATTTACCTTGCATCTGTCCATTAATCAATGAAATATCTTTCTTTTATAACCAGAGATTATTTTTAGATTGTTGGGCACTTTAGAAATTTGTCTGAGACAATCCTAAAATTTCCTTGTTAATGACATCTGTCATTAATTTGAAAGCATCAACAATTTGAAAGCTGGTTTTTAATGTGTGCAGTTTTCAGCCACTTGTTTTTGAAGTTTCAAGGGTACACGAGGTCTCCTTTCCTTTTCATCTGCCTTTAACAGGCTGTTGTTGCCCTCCTTTCATAAATGAGGAATGAACTGATGTTCATTATGCAGAAATAATTGGTCTTGTTCTTACAAGTAGTCAGCAGGGAGCTGTAGCATGAGAAGGGTCTTGTTTTCACTCTCATCTCATCTGAACTACAGGAAAGTAGAAATTTAGTATTTAAAAAAATCCATGTCAGATTATTGCTGGAGACCAAAACAACTTTTAAAAACAGCAAACAAATTTTGTTCTAAGATGGACAAATCAGCATCTCTGGTGGAGTATTTAAATACTGTGTGTAAACAGAGAACTCATAAATTATGGAAGATTTAGAAATGGAATTTAGAAGTTAATATTGTAACTACTGGAGAAACTTCACCTGTAAAATAAAATTCCTAAACATGTGGGTTTTCCAGTGGGGTCTTGTTACGTCTGAGATTTTCTATGAATGGATGGCCATGTGAAATATTAAACCCCTGAATTAATGTTACTGTTTGATCAGTTCCTGGTTATGTTAAATTCCTTGTTCAGCCTCTTTAGGCCAAGTCTTAGACCAAGTCTCAGAGATTCAGTGCTGTTAACAATTCCATGACTGCTCTGTGACTGTGCCTCTCACAGCTGTGGTGCTGTTTGGGGAGCCAGTGAGATGGGAAACCAGCCTGCAGCTGATCATTGATGTTCTACTGACAAGTGGCTACCCTGGAAATCCCTATGAGCAGGAAAACTACCCCCACATCCCTGTGCTTGCCTGCAACATGGACCTGATGTGGGTGGCTGAGGCACAGTCCCCCAGGTGAGTCCTTTATTCCTGTAACTGGGATATATTTGGCGCTTCCTTGTTTTTCCAGGAGGGTTCAGAATCAACACTTGAGCACAAAATGCTCCATGGAGCTTCTCAGCAGCTCTTGGCTTTGAATGCAGCATCTCTAATGCACTTCCAGCTAAGGCTGCCTTGTTGCTGGCTGCATTATTGCATCCAGGAAATCAGTTACTCAAGAGAAGAGCTGCTTTTAACCTCTAAACCCTTTTGTTTCCTCACTCCCAGGACAGTGGGGAAAGAAAGCTTTTGTCCTGAGGGCCTCAGAGCCTCGGTTCAAAGGCAAAAATGAAAAAATTATCAAGGCCATTGTTTCATTTCATTGGGTCCCTCTTTGGTTTTCCTCTTTCCCTGGCAGGGTAAAGAGCTGCCCCTCCTTTTGAGCTGAGGATAATGCAGTGAGCTCTTTGAGGAATAGAAGAAAAAACAAGTAGAGTCACAGAACAAGGTGGCAGGACCTCTTAGAGTGGATTTGTTTGATTTTGCTTTCAATAGAAAATAGGTTTGTTCTTCTTTAATAGATTTGTTTCCTCTCCCTTCCCCTCAGTGTGTAATTTGAAATAGAAACTTGTTACTGTGGCTTGATTGCTGGGTCAAAGACCTGCTCAGATACCTGTCTTTGGAAGCAAAGGCCCTCTCCAATTAAACATCTCCCATTGGAAAAGATAAATGTGTTATGGTTTCAGGCTACAGTAAGGCAGCCAGGATATCTCCAGTGAGCAATTTTAAAATCAGATAAATCTGCTGTGCCATCCCAGTAATATGAGTTTATTGTGCTGTTTGTTGTTCAGCTAATCAGCACTTAATTTTCAGTGAAACAGCTGCAGAAATGTTGCATTCTGAGGGGAATTTGATGGTTGCAGGACACGATTTATTCCTAAAAATATCATGAAATAAAAAAGGCTTGTTTGGTGTTTTTAATCTGTACTTAATGTAATTTAATTTGGTTTTATATCTGTGTAGGTTTGGGGATGGAACATTCATGGTTTGGATTTATATCTCTGTAGGGGCACAGAACATTCATGATTTGGATTTATATCTGTGTAGGTTTGGGGATGGAACATTCATGGTTTGGATTTATATCTGTGTAGGTTTGGTGATGGAATATTCATGGTTTGGATTTATATCTGTGTAGGTTTGGGGATGGAATATTCATGGTTTGGATTTATATCTGTGTAGGTGCACAGAACATTCATGATTTGGATTTATATCTGTATAGGTTTGAATATTCATGCTTTGGATTTATTTCTGTGTAGGTTTGGGCACAGAACATTCATGGTTTGGGTCTATATCTGTGTAGGTTTGGGGATGGAACATTCATGGTTTGGGCTTCTCTCTGTGTAGGTTTGGGCATGGAACGTTCATGGTTTGTTTGGAAAACATTTACAAGAAGATCACTGGCAAGGAGCTGAAGTACGAGGCGTTGATGGGCAAGCCCAGCAGGCTGACATACCTGTATGCAGAGCACCTGATCCGGGCCCAGGCCCTGCAGAGGAGCTGGGAGCAGCCCATCCACACCCTCTATGCTGTGGGGTAAGCTGTGCTGAACCTCATAAATACACCAGGAAATCCCAAAATTCCAGCCCATCCACACCCTCTGGGCTGTGGGGTAAGCTGTGCTGAACCTCACAGGTACAGCAGGAAATCCCAAAATCCCAGCCCATCCACACCCTCTGGGCTGTGGGGTAAGCTGTGCTGAACCTCACAAATACACCAGGAAATCCCAAAATCCCAGCCCATCCAGACCCTCTGTACTGTGGGGTAAGGTGTGCTGAACCTCACAGGTTACAGCAGGAAATCCCAAAATCCCAGCCCATCCACACCCTCTGTGCTGTGGGGTAAGCTGTGCTGAGCCTCACAGGTTACAGCAGGAAATCCCAAAATCCCAGCCCATCCAGACCCTCTGTGCTGTGGGGTAAGCTGTGCTGAACCTCACAAATACACCAGGAAATCCCAAAATGCCAGCCTGTCCACACCCTCTGTGCTGTGGGGTAGGGTATGCTGAGCTTCACAGGTCCACCAGGAAATCCCAATATACACCAGGAAATTACTCATGGGGTAAATGCCAGCCAAGAAAAACACACAGCTCTTACCAGCTTGTTTCTCCTACCATTAAGACCATCTAACTTCCTTGGTGCTATGTGTATTTTTAATCACATCTTTAATATTAAAAATTAATCCTTTGCTCTTTTTATGTGTAATTTCTGTGGTAGCACACAAGGTGTTTTATACACAACTAAGATTTGTCCTGATTTTTGATTTGTTTCTGTAACAGGCTGTGTAAATCTAACAAAGAGGGTTTGCCTGGGTGTTTATTTGATTAATTTTAGTGCTGTAAAACCAACTGGCTTTGAGCAAAGGACAGTTAGAGAGTGTAGAGCCAGACTGTATCTCTGAGGTCATTCAGGTTGGTCATGTGCTATTGTATCTGCTGTCACATCATAGAATCCTTTTCACAGAAAGAAATAAAGCTGGATTGTACTAAAGACTGTTCCAGAATCTCCAAGATGTTTGGAAATATAATAAGCTCATTCATGGGCTGCTCATACCTTGGTTTTGTCCCCCTTTGCCCCAGTCTGCAGTGGAGAGAGTGATTCATTTTTATCACATCATGGTGCAATAAAATGGCTGCAAGATTGGATTTCTCCCTGTCTGCCTGATTCCACATAGAGTTGTGTGAAGCACAGAATAAACTGTTAAGTGGAAGCTGTAAAAATGAAACTGTAAGGATGTCTTTTGAGAGTAAAGCTGCAGAGCTGACTGACCTTTGCTGTTTGCAGGGACAATCTGATGACAGATGTGTACGGTGCCAACCTGTACAACCGCTACCTGCAGGAGAGCTCCAGGACAGGATCCAGCTCCCTCCTCCAGGCCAAGGTTTCTGGAGGGAGAGGCCCTGCCACGCTCTCCCAGCACGAGGAGATGGGCCTGAGCTGGGAGAAGGAGCTGGCATCTGCAGCTGCTGCCCACTGCAGGTCTGTGCTGGTCTGTACTGGGGTGTACAACCCCCACACCGAGGTGCCCCTGGACACCGGGGACAGCAGAACTGAGGCTGTGTTCCACGGGCACAGGGATTTCAGGTTTGACCCTGGGCTGGTGGAGCCTGATCACATCGTGCCAGATGTGGATGCTGCTGTAGACCTGGTCTTCCAGCTGGAGAACTTTGCACCTCATTGAGGTGACAGGATTTCTTAAGGACCACTCAGTGCTGTGCTTTCCTTCCCCAAAACACACTGTGCTTTACAAGAGTGCCACCAACTGCTGCCTTCTACGTTTTTTAACCTCTAAATTAACAGTCTTCAATTAAGTATTAATTGAATTAATTATTAAGCTTATTAGGTACATTAGTGTGTTTATTAAATATCCATAATGCTTTTTATAGTGCTTCTAAAGATGTAATTTCTGGCTTGAGTTGCCCTTTATTGTCTTCCTCTTTGTTAGGTGTTTTAATGGCAATATTTCATGTACTGGTACTTAAATCCTTCCATGACAATACTTCCATTTGTTTGCTGGAAGATTTAGCTGTCAGGTGTTGAGGATTCTGAGCATATCAGATTGTGGTGCTGGGGTCACTCAGTCCATTGCTCATGGGCTGGCACAGAGCACAGCCTGTGTTAGTGCCTGGCATTCTGCAGGCACTGAATGCTCCCTTCAATCTGTTCCACTCTGGACCTGCTCTCATCTCAGCTGTGCTGCCTTTCTTTGTGCCTGTTTCCCCACATCCCTGGAGTGTAATTGCTGCTCTCTCTGCTGTGTGAAGGTGACTTGTTCCCACCGTGCTGGAACTCAACAGTCCTGGAAGGGAAGCAGCAGACCTGGGTGCCCTCTGTGGCCTTTTGCTCTTTGCCTTTCTATCTTCTTCTTTCCTTGTTTTTGAGGAATTTAGAACCTTGAGGAATTTTGTTTCAGGCGTTTCTGTGAGTTGGACTTTACCACTGAATCAGTGACTACTGCTTGGCCAAAAAGTGCCTCCTAATTTACTTGAAGCCTCATAACACTGTGGTAATTAACTGGCCTTTAGTGTAATATATTTCATCTCATGTCAATGTTATGTGTTGTTTGGTTCAGGGATTTTTATAGGTGTTCGTTTAAAAAGAAAAAAAGTAATTTATTTTTTGTTATTTTTGTAAAATACTTCCAAAGTTTTCATCCCAAAGATGCCTCTGAAAATATTTCTGTGTTAATTTGTTATAACACCAATACTGTTGTACTTGTGACATAAGCTTGGAAAACATAATTAATTGTTTTAAAACCAAAGTCAACTTACACACAAAGATCAATTCACATTAGGGACTAGTCAGGTTTTTAGGACTGCGTTTTTTTTAGTTTTCTTTTTTCAAATTAGAAATTGTACAAACAAAACCCTGGATGTTAATTTCTGCCAGGTTCTTGCAGGGCTGGCAGAATGACTTGCTGACCAAATCCTTCCCTGCTCCTTATCCCAACAGCAACTCTGAGAGCTCCCAGCTGCTGTGAAGGCAGAATTTGTTGTTGTGTTTGCTCTGCCTGCAAAGCTCTGTGATCCCCTCTGCACTGTCAGGGCTGTTGGTTCATCTCCTGTAGCGTTTCCTAAGCAGCTCTCAACGTGTCTCTCTCTGGATGCAGTGTGAGGGCACTGCTCTGAGCACTTTATTTCCTGCTCCTTCACTGCAAAAGCATTTACAGCACCACACTCTTGCCTTTTTATTGGTACAATAAACAGATACCTTCCTGTTTCTTTAGCACTTTCCTGTAATATTTGCAAAGAATGCCAAATCTGAGTAAAGACTGTAATTTGGTAAGGTCAGTGTGATTTGAAGTCACATTGTTTCAGTACTAAAGCACCTTGCAGAGCTCTCTAACTTCACCAGAATTGGTGAAGCAAGGAATAAAAATGTTGGAAGTTGCTGAAGAACAGAAAATGTTCAGTTTGTTCCTCCTTTTTTTTCTCTACAGTGTGCACCAATACTTCAAAAGGTTCATGAAGGAACTGTATAAAGACCTCTTAAATCTCATCCCTCATGGAAACATTAACAGAAAATGTGTTTCTAGGAAAGGAAGGCAATCCCTTTTTCTCTGTCACATCACCAGTAAAATATAAAACCATTGCCCCCAGGCCTCAAGGATTCCAGATTCTCCAGATCCAGGCACTGAACTCCAGCTTGGTGAGTGGCAATGGGGGCTTGGCAGACCCTCACAAAGCCAAAATGCTGAAAAAGCAGCAGATGAAGGAAATAAAGGAAATTAGAAACAGTGACCTGGATAACACCTCACACAGAAGGCAGTTGCCAAAAGAGGTGGAAATCTCTTTCCATCAGTGTGAAGAGAGGCTGGGATTGCAGGAATTTCTCTGAAACTCAGTGGTGTGCTCTGTAACCTGAACAGAAATGGTACTAACAGATACCACAGCACATCTCCCACAGGCTGGATTAAAATCTTTTGTCTAGACAAGGATGAATTCTTGGGTGATGAAATAGATCCTGTTTTCAATTGACAGGAACAGGCTGTACATTTATAGTTTTTAAGAGTGTTTCTGTGGTCACTTCTGTGAATTAAACAGATGAGTGCACATTCCAAATAGCACAGGTGGGTTTACTTCGTGTAAAGATTGGTTTAATTTGTCTAATTGAGAACACCTGGCACTCAGATGAGCTTCATTAGAAGTTAGTCTTGAATGCCAAGCTCAGAATGCAGTGCTGGAATCAAAGATTGTGCTAAACATCTCTTGCAGTTTAACACTCAGCAGCTTCCCTCCCTCCCTCCCTTCCTTCCAGAATTCCTTCCTTCCTTCCCTTGTTCCTGAAGCAGAAGCAGCACCTGTTGTACAGGTAAGAACCTCAGAATCAGATTTTCAACAGGATTTGGGATTGGTGTCTTGTTTTCTGGGAAAATGCTTTGTGCTTAGTTTAACACCTAACTTCCTGCCCATAGGTGGGGTGTAAAAATATCCAGTGAACTTTGACTATAAAAAATACAAGTTTTTTTTTTTTTGCAGGTACAAGGAAATAATGAAAGGTCAGTTCACCACAGCAAATGAAAAATGGTTATAGTGTGTGTAGTTTTCTTGTATCCAAACTATTTCACATTCCTAGAGAATTCAAGGCAGAGTTCCCAGAAATGAGAAGTCACTTCTAAGTGTTCCTCACATGCACTTAGAATAAACCACTAAAAGGGAAAAGTTGGGGGCTTTTCCCCCATAACTGTGCAGAACACATGAGACAATCAAGGCCAGCCCCTCCCAGGAGCAGGTAAATGTTAATCCTGACCCCTGCACCACCTCCCCCTCACACGATTCTCTCCAGCACTGCTCACCAGGGCAGTCACAGCCACAGTGTTTCCGTGGTAAAAACGTGTCACAAAAGAGAATGAACTGACAAATCCAGCTCCACCCAGCACTCCAGAACCAGCTCTAGGGCCTGGCCATTGCATTGCCAACTCCTCTTTGGATACCTGAGGCTGCTACTGAAGGAGCAGACAGTGCCAACCAAGTAATTCAGTATTTGCCTACAAACACCCATCTGCTGATGTTGGAATCAAAGAGCCAAGCAAAAAGAAAGGGGTGTTGCTTTGTTTAATTTACAGCACTTCAATAAAATCCAGGATCCAAATGTTCCCTCGGGGAGGTACAGTTGTAACTACATCGTTCACACTTAATTGCAAGCACTGACAGAGTTATTTGCACTTCTCCAACACTGAGCATTTCAGGTTTCATTCTTTGGAGAGTTTGCTAACTTGGAACAGTTGGAAGTGCATGCATTTCTGGAAGTAATGGACAGCTGGAAGGGTAAGAGGAAGTTATTTCAGCACCATTTGTTTAATTAAGAGTACATTAGGTCATATCTTAGACCATACATCACTCTAGGATAGGACACATAATTTCTTAAAATTGATTTTGTTTCTGATCCAATACCACCACAAGGTACATGCATAAAATAACAACAAAAGGTATTAATTGCCAAATGTTTACTTTAATTGAACCCTTTTAATGATACACAGTACAATGTATCCACTACTCTGCTAAAATTCACAACAAAAGCAGGTTTCATGTTTAAAAATACTTTCCATAATAAATTCATAAATAGATGAAGGTAAAGTATAAAAAATTACCGTAGTATGCAAGCTTGCTCCCTTGTCTCCTCATATTCCAAATCATTTCAGTCAGTATTGTGATAAGAAAAGTTTAAAAGCAAAAACAGTTACTGATGATTAGAAATGTACAGCCTGCATCTCTCGAAGAAACCTTGAAAAGCAACAGATTTGTCCTAGAAAATGCAGAACCATTTCAATAACACTATTATCACCCAAACCCCTGGAATAATTCTGGAATGCAGTGAATGAATTCAATATGAATTAAGAGATTTTTACCTTCCCCCCAGGAGGTGTGAGTGAGCCAGACGGGCTGGATGCTCCCTGCTCTGCAGCTCTGGGGTTTCACCTGGCAGATCTCAGCTCAGAGTGAGGCACAGAGGGAAAAGCTGCCTGACAGCACAGAGCACTTTTGCCCATCAGAAATCTGAAACAATCTTTAAAAACAGTCACAAAGAACTAAATTCACCTGTATCTATTTTCTGTCTGGCAGCAGGACAGGATTTGGTGCTCCCCACTGGCTTCCCCTGTTTTGGGAATGGTTTTTGTGTGTCTCACAACTCTGTGGGGAATCCCTGGCCCTGCACCACCAAACCCCATCAGCAAAGTTGTTCTCCTCATCAATATTATCACTCTCTTAAGAAAGCATTTATTTTGTCAAGTATCCAACTACTTTTCACACTTTATCTATTTTAATATCATTTATAAAGGGAAAAAAATCTTATTTATGCACAGCATTGAAATAGGAAATGAACATGAAAAATGCAGAATAATCAGGATGCTCTGCCTTTCACATGAATGATTTTTTTTCCTCTGGTAACTATTTCCCTTTAGTGCAAAACCACTTCCACATAAGTTTTGTGCTTTATTTGCAATGGTACCGAGATGCTTTTGAAGACATTGGGAGGCATCTGCTTGCAGCTTTCAGTCTCAAAATTCAGCTCTTGGCTCACTTTTCAAAAATATCTTCAAGTTTTCAAGACAAGTTAGCATGCCATGACCAAAGGAGAATCTTCCAAACCCTTGTTTTCACAGGGTCCAGGCATCCAAAATGAGCAAGAGCTCCACTTTTGGTGAAATTCTTGGAAATCTATCAGTATTAGCTAAAAGAAAATCTATCAATGGTATTACTGGGCTTCATTTAGAGTTTTCCACCTGAAAAACGTGCCTTCCACTACAGTGAGAGTAAGAAAATCATCAGGACTTCTCCTCTGTCCCCAAGTATTCTCACTTTTCTCAAATTTTGCTTTGCAAAGCAAACCTTGGCAGGTTTCTGTGCTGACACTTACTTGGGTTTGTATTGACATAATTGTAAATATTTGTACAAGTTCCACCCATGACGAGGGACTGGATGAGAAACTGGAGATAAAATTAGCTTAAAACAAAATCAATGCAGAGGGTACCAAAGGCCAAGCTCCTGGGAACCACACTGTGCTGATGATTTCATTGCAGCATTTGCCTCTGCACTCCACTCCCAAGTGGGACAAGGCAGAGATCAACATCCCCTCCTGTGCTTTGGTAATATTTTTGCACACTTTGGTGCGGCCAAAAATAAATGATAAATTCACGATCAGCCAAGGGGATCTGCTTAAAAGCAATTACTGCACCATAGCCCTGTTAATGTTCAACTGGCAATAAACTGATTTCTTGGCCAATGTTTCTGCTGTGAACTCTGAACAAGCTCTGCTGAATTATTCACCTGATGCACAGCAGTGCCCATTGACACCCTGAGAGCTGAAACTCAGGTTTTTACCCCTAAATCACAGGTTTATTGCTCCTCACTCAACTCACCCAGGTATCCTTTTGGTTTCAAGAGGATTAATGGAGTTAAACCAACAATCTCCCTAATGCCCGGATTCCACAGCTGTGTGTGAATCACAGGTTTGATCAAGTCTTCAGCAGGGCACTGAAAAGCTCTGCATTTATTATTTATTTCTGGTCAAGAAGCTCCCAGCCTAGAGGGCAGTGAACAAAGGGAGGGGTTGGTAATCAAAATAAACTTTTAACTCCTGACAGCCCAACCAGTTGCTAACCTAAAAAAGAAACCAGATTTCTTCTGAAAAAAAAATAAAAAAATAAACCAGGTCTTCAGGCTATTTCTTTTGTTCAGTGAGGAGGGCATGCAAACTTTTGTTAGAGAAGAGCCAAGAGTTTAAAAGACAAAACTGATTTTAAAGCCATGGTTTGAGTTTTCTGCAGCAAAATGAAAACTGATTGGAATTGGTGCCTTCATTGAAAGGACAGCAAACAAATCCCTGCTGCTGTATTGCACATTTCCTGTCAGAACCAGCCTGAGCTGCAGGCAGAGCCTCACCCTTCAAGCCCAGTTTAAGAGATAAATCCAGGCAAGTTGTAATGAGAAGTGTAGTGCCTGGTCTAATTCTACTTATTCATTAAACAAACCTCAAAATTAAGAAAATGCATCAGTAATTCCTCAGTTCTTTATCTACTGTAAAAATACAATCACTCACTGGCTGTACTGGAAGCAGGACTTCTGTTCATTTTGCTTCTTGTTCCAGTTTTAAGACAAGTTACTACCTGAAGTATGGATTTCAGTCTGAATAACAGCAATACTGTTCTTAAATGTGATTTTTTTACCAGCATTCAATAATTTGGCACTAATCCTGCAGGTGCTGGGAGGCTGAGCTCATCTGGGGGTCCCTGTGCAAGCAGAACTGCAGGACTGTGACCTACAGATCATAACAGAAAATCAAATGCTTGCAAATATTCTGTACCTTAAGGATCTCACCAGGAGGAAAAGCAGCCACCAGCACTGAGTTTTAGCTTGGACTGTCCACAGTTTCTCCTGAGAGCAGAATTTAGGGAATACACCAACAACTGTAGGGTTTGGGAAAAAATTCCTATTTTCATTCCCATTCCCAATTTCAAATTCCCGAAAGTCCAGCTGTACATTTATTGCCTACTATCTTTGGAAATAGGAATATCCTGGAGAACTATCCAAAACCACTACCAAGTCCTGCAGCTCAGCCTGCCCTGCTGTGGAAAATACCAGAATTGTGAAAACTACTCTAGTTGAAAAATTTAAGGCCTTTTTATTCTCACAACTATAAAATTTGCAAACTAACCCCTTAGAGAGAAGCAAACAGCACACACAAAGCACACACGACTCCTCAATTATTTACCTCACAGTTTAAAAACAAGAAAGAGCAGAGAATGGTTTCATATTTCGCTACAGGAAGATAATAATAGTATTAAAATTAGTATCCATTAGCCCTTTCCTAAATCTTCCTAATTTTCATGCCACTGGATATGTTGGATGACTGAACTGGTGCAGCTCTAGCAGCAAAACAATTCAAGTCTTTTTTGATCTGGGTTTTTCAAAGAGACAAGTGACTTCACTTCAAATGGGTGCTTTTTGAAAAGAAATTGCAGAAATCACTTTCCATCCCTGAACACCTTTGCTTTATCTGCAGAGTTTAAAATATTGCTGCTCCTCTTCTCTTTGCAAAATCCACTTTTTTAAGGTGCCTGAGAGTGTAAATACAGAGGACAAGATACTCTACAGAGCTGCATCTGAAAGAACTAGATTATGAAATCTATTTTACTTCATGTAGACTTTTGATCCACTATGAAAGGTTTTTCCTAATGAATGTTTTCAAGAAATGAAAAGCAACTGATAGGGAGAGGGAAACATTTGGGTACAAATCACTCAAAAAACCACTGGTTTCTTACAAGCAAGAAGCTGCAGCCATGCAGTTCTCAGCTATTCTGAGCTCTTCTTCCCTGCTGTATGCCCGTGTAGTACTGAAAGAGATGGTTTAAAAAACAAAACCAATATAAAAAAATCGAATCCACTTCTGCCACTTCTGCACTCTGGTGACACAACACGAGGTGTGTGGCCAGAATGAGTCCTGTGTTTGACCTTTAGGCACATGGCAAGAGATCTTGGCTACAGTCACTTCAAGGTTTCTCCAGGTCCTGTTTCCAGTGGTGCAGGTCTTGACTTGTGGAATGAAATGATGAGACCTGAGGGCAAAATCTCAGTGATGCTCCCACCTGGAAAAAGGAGCTACCACTGTGCAAACAATAGCAAATGAAATGCATCTTCCCTCTCCTCAAGGCTGTTTGAAGTCACCACCCTGCTCCAATCCTGCCTGTGGCAGTGCTCAGGCTGGTTTTGCTGTCTGTTAAAACACTGACTTCAAATGGTAACAAAACCTGAGAAAATCCCCCACCTGAGCCTGTTCCAATAATAAAAGCCATCCATGTGCCCCAGGACAGGTGGCTGCAATTTGGTTCTGTGACCAAAACCTTGGCTATTTTGACCCTTAAAATACCTTCTCAATGACACTGTCACTTTCTGGTCACTAGGGGAGTGCTGAGGATTTGAAGAGACACTGTCAAGATTGCCTATCCCAAAAGTGACCTCCTTTGCCACCAGCCCCGTGCTGAACGCTCAGACTTTTGGGTTTGCATTGGTCTCTTCCCCAACCAAAAGTCTTCCCACCCCAAAATACCAAGTTCAGAGTCGTTGCCTCTGTTTTTGTAACTTGTGTGAAGCTTACAGAAAATAAAATGGTGGGGACAAATGTTGAGTGAGTTTTTCAGAGGGTTTGACTTTTAGGACTACCTCTCCAAAGTCCCTTTTTTTAAAAATAAGACACCAAAGCAAACAGGATTGTGTCTAACCTCTACAAAATGCTGGTTTCACAGGAGGAGGAGGAGGAGGAGAATATGGCTACCATGCTACTCAGCATTAGGGTGAAGCACCATCTAAATTCCAGTAAAATTAGGGATTATCACCTAGCTCTTATCAGCAGCCACACCCCCAACCTTCCACAACGTCCTTGCTGTCCAGCTTGATGCTGTCAGTGTTCTTCTCACTGAACATGGGCCCTCCATGCCTCATCATCAGCTCTGTGGCCATCTTCACAAAGGCCTCCTCCACGTTGCTGGAGTCCTTGGCAGAGGTCTCTATGGCACAGATGATGTTGTCATGGTGCTCAGCCAGGCTCTGAGCTTCCTCCAGCTGAACCTCTCTAAGGTCACTTAGGTCAGACTTGTTTCCTGGAAGGAAAGGAAACAGCAGAGAGATTTATAAGAGCTGTTTGTGTCACAGGAAGAGTTTGGCAGGAGGCTCTCAGGTTGCCTGAGGAAGCTGAAGGATTTCCATTCTGTAGATTTTCAAAATGGGACTGAAAATGCCCTGACCAACCTGACTCTGAGCAGGAGGCTGGACTGGATAATCTCCCCAGCCCCTTCCAACCTGTATTTCTGTATTACCCATAAAGAACAGAAAGAATAACTGAATAGTGGTGGCTGTAGACCCTTACAGAAGAGAATGGGCTAGAAATGGAAGTTAAAACCATTCTGTGCAAACAGCAGCTGTCTGCTGGCTCCTAGGGAGATCCAGAATGGCACTGCTGTTGTATCAGCAGCTCTACAGACCCCAAGAGCCACACCTGAGTCCAAAACACTTGGGCTGGAAAGCAGAACTTCTAGCAAAGAACTGATAAACCCTGACTGCCCCAAAGTCCTTCCAAAATTCCCTGTCTGCTGAAGTGTGGGTGTGATCCAGCTCACCAAAACACAGCAGCTTGCTATGATGGAGCTTCCCTGGGTCCTGGGAACCTAAAGAGCTTTACCATGAAGATAAAGAAACCATAAAACCTCAGAACCTGGAAATCCTGGGCATCCCAGAAGATGCAAAGAATTCAAAGCTGTCACTCCTCAACAGAAGTCAATCAAAGCAAAACATCTCTGCTTTGGAGAAATTTCCAATCAGGTCTGTTGCACACACTTCAAGTTCAACCCAAACCAAAACCTGTGGCCATATTAAAGGAGCAGCGACATTTCCAACTCACCAATGAGCAGCTGCACGATGTTGGAGCCTGCATACTTCCTGACATCCTCGATCCAGCGAGGGATGGACAGGAAGGAGCCCCTCTTGCTGATGTCATAGGCCAGGATGGCGCCGTTGGCGCTGCGATAGTAACTCTGCGTGATGGTCCTGAACCTCTCCTGGCCAGCTGTGTCCCAGATCTGCAGCTGGGGGGACACAGCAGGCAGTGAGAACAGCACAGTGACACACAGCACA
>VZTZ01014243.1:0-24717 GCA_013400955.1 Drymodes brunneopygia
TGAGACAGGGTGTAAATAAGGTCCCAGTGCAAGGGCTGCTCTTACGAGCAGAGCTTCTCTCGCAGTACGAGAAAGGCAGCAGGAGACAGAACCCCGCAGTGGTGGTGGATTCTTCCCAAGCAACTGCAGCCTCTGTCCCCCTCTGAATGCCGAGAGCACGAGAGAGCAAGGAGCTGCACCCAATCTGGTTTTTCCAGCCCAATTCCCCTGGTATCTCTGCCGTCCCAGAGAAACCTCCAGGCAAAAAGAGAGAGTAGCCAACTGGACTCCTCCCCTGAGCTGTGGCCACTTCTTTTGCCTCTCTTAAGTACCTGGTCGTTATTGCCTCCCAGCAGCATATATATGGGGGAAAATTCTTTGAGAAAAAGAAACAAAAGAAAGAATCCTAAACCCCAACACCACTACAACTAGCTAATTAAGGGCTAAATTAGGATTACTGTAGGTGGTGCAAAACTACCTACAGAGAGACACAAGAAGCATTGCCTCAAAGCTTTCAGTCTGCAGGAGGCTGCAGCAATAATGCCCTCAGGCACACTTGCAGGAATGTAGGACTACCTTGTGGTGCTCACTACATTTTATTCCAAGCAGTACGTGTTCAATTAGGCTTCCAGGAGGCCGTTTGATAGACTACAGACAGCTGAATGTGGTGTTTCTCATATTCAGAGAGTGTAATCGGCAGAAGAAATCCAAAATCTTTTTAGATTCTGTGTAAATGAAGGAAATAGAGAATAATGGACGGGGGAAGGAAAACACAAGAGTGCTCACTGTGTCATTACAGTAACAGGACAGTCTGCACTGTGATAGTCAAGGAGGTGAGACCTTGCACATAAAGTCAAGTATCTCCCTGTTTACTCCATTTCGGAAAGAAGAAGACAGGCTTAGTTTTTCCAAGTGGAAAAAAGGGAATGTTTGAGGTCCTTGTGAAGATATGAATAACAATAATAATAGTGTATTCATTTTCACCCCAGGGATATAAGAAAAATATTTTTACATCAAGGCATGATTTATATAGATGATTTCCTAGAAGTCTAGAAAGTTGTAGGAAAGTGAAAGAACTAATTGTAGTTCCACCATTTCTAGTTATTTACAGTCTCTGTGGATATTCATTAAGTAGCCTCATTTCGCTTAGTCTAAAATCATAGCTTGAGATCAAATGCAATTATGTATTCTATGATTTTTTGAAGCTATAGGCTTCTTACTACTTCACCAGAATTTATGAATATTTTATTTTCTTACAATTTTGTTACTTGTTATTATGGATGAAAAGGATGTCTGATTTACCTGACTGGGATAAGGAACTTAAAACAGGATTCTTACCCTCTCTTGTCAGCCTACAGTGGCATTGGACTTTATTTAAACCACAGTAATTTGTAACTGATGAACATAATCATGGTGTTTAGCTTTCAAAATCTTTGACATTTCTTTTATTGTGGCTGCTGAACTATGCAAATGCATTTCATTCTGAGGTTGATAATTTGATTTTACTTCTGTATTGTAATAGAAGAGATAAAGAAGGTCTTGAAATTGCCAGAGTAACACCAGATCTGAACACATGATTTCACACAAAATGTCCTAGTGAGCTACTTGTGAATAGAATTGATGGGTATATCTGAAGAAACTCACACTCAAAAATATTTATATTTAATATAAATTTGTTTGGAATAGGTCTATCAACATCTTGTTGTAAGCATTTGATAAATTAAATTTGCATTGTTTTTATTTGACACAAGACATGGTTTTCTGAGCATTCCAGTTAGATCAACATTGCTCTGAAATTTAAGTTTCTGGAATGAATAATAGTACTTAAGATTTTGATTACTGCATATTCTGACTCTACCTTTCATATTGGAAGATGCAGAACAATTAATGAAATTTATCTTAATTTTCTTTATATATATCTATAATACACAGGTGCTATCTGTATTTTCTATGCATAAGTAGCTAAATTTGTAGGTAGTCTTAGAGTTGTTCACTCTGCATAGTATTCATGCTGGTTAGGTTTCAGTTCCTTAGACTCCACTATGTTTTAGCAGCAGAACTATCAACAATTAGCATGTCACAGAAATATGTTTTCTTAGAACACCTGATAGTATTTGGCATTTGTAAATATTGTAGAGTCAACCAAAATATATGTAGGGACCAGCTGGGCATCGATCAGTGGGTGGTGAACAACTCCATTATGCGTCACTTTTTTCTCTTGAGGTTTATTCTTAAGCAGCGCTAGGGGAAATATAGGTTGGATATTAGGAAGGAGTTTTTTACAGAAAGAGTGGTTAAATACTGGGATTGTCTGCCCAGGGAGTTGGTGCAGTCACTATCCCTGGATGTGTTTAAAAGAGAATGGACGTGGCACTCGGTGCTATGGTTTAGTGGAGGTGTTAGGGCATAGGTTGGACTCGATGATCTTGAAGGTCTCTTCCAACCTAGTGATTCTGTGATTCTGTGATTATTCCTCTCTCTTTTCCTTTACTATTTTTATTGTTGCTATTATTATAATATTTTACTTTATTTCAGTTATTAAGCTGTTCTTGTTTCAACGCCCAGGCTTTAGCTTTTTCTGATTATCCTTCTCATCCGACCAGGGCTGGAGGAGGGAGGAGTGAGAGCAGCTGCACTGAACTTAAATGTTGGCTGGGATTAAACCATGCACTCTGTTAGAAAAGGCTACACATTTAAAATGCATAAATTGTGGGTTATGACAATATATCATATAATTAATTTGTGGTGCTTGATATCACCAGATATTACTGAAAATCCTAAGATACAAAAATGATTTAACATTCATGAATAAAAATAGCATATACAGTTAGACTAAGACAGCTAGAATAAAACTAAAAGGGCAATCAAGCTACATGCTTCAGTGTATAAAATAATTACTGAGTTTTTCAGGAGAAAATTTAATCCCCTATATAGATGCATCGAACAATAGGGGGTATAATGGACATATTATATTCTTCAGAAAAACCTTATGTTGAACTCATAGAGACAAGACACTTAGACAGGAAAACTATTGCTTGTTTTCTGTACAAAAATGCTTAAGATTCTTAAGAAATAGAAAGAAAAATTATGCAATTTCACTGAGTCTGGAATGTTCAAAATTCTAGCCTGATATTTTTCCAGGATAAATTAATCTTTACAGAAACAATATTCACTCAAGTCTCCCCAATAATTAATTACCACTTCCATTTTTTGATGTATTTTATTTAAATTTGTCCACAGACTAACGTTGTATGCTTTAGGTAAAACTCTGAAGCAAAGCCACAATGGAAATCAAACAAGTCAGAACCAAAGCTTTCCCCATCCCAGCTGTGAAGCAACTAGATCATCACTCTAGTACATTTGCAGAAGGAAAAGTATGTAACATAGTCCTTGCTCTTTGAAGCACCTAATTCCACCTTGTAAACCACGAAGTTCTGTGGTTATTTTTTTATTATGAGATACCTCTTTCACTCACAGCAGCTTCACTCACCTATAAATACAAGCATGCAGATGGCAAGGGAGGAAGGAAGAGGAAGAACAGATCTAAAGTGGACAGTTAAAATTGTATTAGCGTTCCTCTACCAGAAACAACATGCACATGATGAAGCAATTTTCAAAACTTCTTAATGAGACCCCAAGGCAGTTTTCTTGAGCTGCAAACTGAAAATGTCAAATTGATTAATTCAAACTAATACAGCTTACCAAGAACATTCTGGGCTGGTTTTTTTTTTTTATTATAAAGAAAGTGCTAAACAGAATGTGGAGCAGCACTACAGGGATACTGGACACCCATAGTAGCTTAAAGATTGTTACAGAGCAGCTTTGATTTGCAGCAACACAATAAATACCACGAGAGCATACAATAATTCACCACTTACTTAAAAAGTTATTTATTTAGGCATATTTCAGCATGCTCAACAAAATTAAGCATTTTTTTCTTGGCATACTAGTTATCAAATATTATTGAGGGAGGGGTTTCATCCATCAAACCATTCTGATTATAATCTTACATACACAGTTTCTCACAGAAAATTAGCATAAAATGTGGCTTTTATAAAGGCTGACCTACTGAGAAAATTGTTCCCATAAACTTCCCAGTACTCTTGCTTCTCATTTTTAAGTGGCAGTCCTTCTACTCTTCAGTTCTGCTAGGTCAAAGCCTGTCCTCTGCTATAGAATCTGCTACTCCATCTTGGGCAGATGATCAACAGCATCACCCCACTCCAAAAATGTAAGAAAATAAAGATAGCATGCTTTCCTCTTTCTCCATCTCTTCCCCCACAGATCACAGAGATCAGACATGTCAGTTTACTGAGAGATACGGTCATTGCAAGCCTATACTGCAAAGTCGTATAATGCGTCAGTTGTGAGCATTACGGCAGTAATAGTCAAACACATGATCTCTGTGTCAAGAAAAGAAAAAGTATACATTTAGACTTCCCAACGTGAAAAGTCAGGAGGATCAATCTGATGTCCTAAGATTTACTTTGGGGTGAAAAACATAAGTACCTCCATAAATTTCTACATACCATGATTCACGACTATCAGCATCAACAGAAGAGATTTCTGGGTTTTAGGAGGTGATTTGATACACGATGCTTTAGTTTAGTAGTGACCTCTATTAAATGCAGTTTTGTGATTCCTCTGTATTCTGATATTCAAGATTTTAACATCCTGTTTGCTCCCAACAAGTTCTGTTTGACTTTACAGCTGTTTCATCTGCTTTATATCTCTTTTGGGTTTTTCGGTTGGTTTAGTTTTTTGGGGTTTTTTTTGTTTTGTTTTGTTTTGTTTTTTGGTTCCTTCCGGTGCTTTTTTGATTTGTAGTTCTGAATGCCTTCCCATTACCCCCATATTCACTAGATTTTCAGGCTATTTCAAGGAAGGATGATTTCAAATATATCCTGTTCTACTCTAAGCACACCAAGAGGTAAATTTTCTGTAAAATGCACAGTCATTTAGATGCACAACACTTATTAACATTAATGGGACTCATGCAGCTAAATTCATTCACACCATGGTGAAAATAAAACCACAGCTCTTCTCATCAATGAAAATTTCATAACAATGTTTGGCTCAGGAACTCAGTGGCCACACAAAACCACTAAGAAAGCAACAGGGCTCAAGGGCTCTAATTGCTGACTACACAGCATAAATAAGTCCATGACACTCTAAATGCCCTGTTCTGCTAAGTGCAGAATTACACCTTAGGAAAGATAATATATATCCTTTATTATGACCCTTCAAAGCACTACATGACTTCATACAAAGACAAATACTACAGGGAAACATCATAAACAAAACTTTATCTATTTCAGGCCAGTTTTTCTTATTTAAATCCTGAACTAAGAAAGTGATTTGGTTGAACAATATCTGAACAATGCCCTTCATGCTGAGTGAACCCAGTAAGAACACACACATCAGAATCAGTTTTGCCTGCACTTAACCATATCGCATTGGAATCTTCAAAATTTGGATACTGAGCATTGGAAGAAAAGTGCCTTCCTCACACAACTTTTCCCTGACTGTTCTACATCTCAGTAGTAACTTACATGCCATTAAACAGCAGTTTTGAATTTAACTCCAGTTAATTAAGAAATTGCATTTTAACCTTTACTCAGCTGTGTTTTTTTAATATTTCAAAGAAACATGTATGTACCTAAAAGGCCACTGCTAATGAAGTTTTAAAAATAATTTCTCTTAAGGGATTTACTTTTCTTCAATGCCTTTATTTTTAAATCTATTTCAGTTAAAGCAGTCAGGCTCTATAAGCATCTCTTACTCAGTCTTATTGCTACCCTGCTTCTAATTTCCATGCTAAAGCCCAAAATTAATCCAGTTTCAGAAAGATCATTTAATAATGGCTCAATTTTTTTTCAGTTCCACACTGAATTTGATATAATTGCTGCATCATATAGTGAGTTGCCTAGAATAAAATCTTTAGAGATTCTGATCTTTATGAAAAGCCAAAAAAAAAAAAGGAAACCCAGATAAGCACATTTAACAGAAGCATATCCGTATCTAATTCATTACACACTACACATTTTCTGCAATAATGATTACTCCCACAGCTTTAGCCAAAAAAACAGGAATCCTTCTTTCCTGCTCAGAATTCCATCAGACTTCCCTGTGCAGTGCAGAGGTAAACGAGAAACCAGCCCCAATGTGTCTTGTTAGAAAAAGCAGAACTTCAGAAGTACATAAAATATTAAAGACTCAGCATAGATATTATACATCCAGTTTTGTTTTGTCAGCTGTCCCCCACTCCTTATATGCTCAAAACTAAAGGACTCAGTAGCCACAGAAGTTGTGTCTGAAATTGGTAAGACTTTGCAACACTTCCCTGCCCATCCACATACCTGCTTGTCTTAGAGTTATTTTTAAAAAAATCAGTGAACAAAGTGTTTCAACATCATTGAGATGAATATACAATAGTCCTGTTAATTGATATGAGTAAGGATTCATCTCCCCACTCATATCTGTATTGCTTGGTTTGGTTTTTTTAATTTCTAATGTGATTTATGGACCCTTATAAGAGCCTTGATGAGAACCTTTTTCACAAAGTATTTTCCACATTCAAACTTTGAAATTTAAATAAATTATTAACCCCCTAGGCTAATAATTTATATACTAGTCCTCTCATCAAGTTCTAGAAACATGTGAGGCCTAGACTCACAGCTAGTATCATATTTTGGAATGGACACAGCACAGTCCAGCTTCCTACATCTCTACAGTCAAAACCAGGCATCCCAAATTTAACTTCTGACTAAATTATGCTTTGCGAGGTGATCAGACATTCCGTATGATGCAACACTTCTAAAATAAATGCAGATATCTTGGTCTACATGAAAAGTGGGCAGTCAGCACTTAATCTGAATTTTTTTCTCATTTGAACTTGTTTCCAACTCTCTACTGATACATTCCTGGTGTCATGCCAGAAACACAGACAACAGCAGTGTATAACCCTGTTTTCCATTTTCTCACCGTCCAGGTTGGACTCAGGACAACCGAGTGTCCTGATAAAGTAAAAAAGAATGAATGTTTAAGTGTTTGACTTAAGCTTCTGCAGGTATTTCTTTGAAATACTGAGAAAAGTTTAAAAAGCACATGTTTAGCTGGCACTAGCAATATATAATTTCAATTTCCAGAATCTGTAGGCAGAAAGATGGCTAGGCAGAGGGCACCAGAGAGTGACT
Organism: Drymodes brunneopygia; assembly: GCA_013400955.1. Classification (NCBI taxonomy): domain Eukaryota; kingdom Metazoa; phylum Chordata; class Aves; order Passeriformes; family Petroicidae; genus Drymodes; species Drymodes brunneopygia. The sequence continues at coordinate 7,176 of VZTZ01014243.1, forward strand.
TGGAACTTCCAGCATTCTGAGGCATATGAAAGCCTGGACCAAGTCTGTGCCTCGAGGAAATATTTCAGTGAGATCACAAATGGAGAAAGAGCGAGCTTTGTGGTACACTACAAGTAATGAAAAAGTACAGAACAAAAACAAATTCTTTCACAAATAGAAGGAGAATCTGCAGAATATAAATTATATAATTTATCTTCCCAGGTTTCTCAACTAACACACTATCCTTTTAATTATTTCTACTTCCCATCTCCCTCCAACTCCCCCCTGCCCCTCAACATCCTGCTGATAAACCCTACAGAACATTCGATGAACAAAGATTTGTGGACAGACTGGAGTTTTCTATGTCTAAAAACACAAGAATAAAGGGTAGAAATTTGACCTTTTTGCACATATATATAATGTAGGTCTCCTTAGAACCAGGAGTTTGCTATTCCATTATCTGGGCACAGGTTGTAATCATATTAACAGGTCTTAATAAGCTTAAGCTTAATTTGGTATTGTAATTTCAAGGACAACACATTGCAAATAACTGGAATGAGGTGTGTGCCACATGCTCTGTATCTGACTTTGACAACATGTCCCTTTGTGCCCTTAGAGTTCCAGAAGGAATACAGTCATTACTAGTAAAACTGACAACAGGTCTTCAAGCAAAAACCAGTAATGATTTAAAACACAGCATGATGATATATCATCAGTTAACATGATCTTATATAGTGAGTGTCAAAAATATGAAGTGAAATGAAAAGACAACACTTGCACTGTTACCACAGATCTGGTTTGTTGTTTTTTGAGTTTCTTTAAGATAGCTACACAGAATTCCATGTTTATTCACAAGGACATTTTAAATCCATTTTGTATACTTTGTACATGTGGCCTCAGAAAGTAAAAAACATTAAAGTGCTCATATGGTGATGACAGTGCCACAAATTATTTCTGTGGATAAAGTAACTGAGACAAGAAACTTTACCCACTTGCTTCCACATGTGGATATTATCCAGAGTCTCAGCTCCCCAAAATCCCATTCTCTCCCTACAGGCAAACCCATGTATTCGGACGCATTATACTGATTCCCTCATGCTTGTAAATCTCTTTGAAATTGCCCTGGAAGAACTGGAAGAGTCTATGCAAACAGTGCTTTAAGCAGTTGCAGAAGGTGCCATCATGACAAATTTATTTCAGCACCTTCACTTTTCTTATAGCTTTTAAACTTTGCTGCTCACAAGGGCTGAGAAGTGGGGGCGAAGGACAAAAAATCATCAATAAAGCTGAAGATAAGACAATGAGTAAAACTCCTCAGGCCTTTCAGAATCACTGATGCAAAGACATAACAAAGACCCAAGAGCAGAAGTCCCTTAGCAGGCAGTAGCTGTCCGTGAACCATTATGCCAAAAATTCAGATAAGAAAAGGAATCACCAAGTTGCAGAGGGAAAGCAATTCCAACTGGAAGTTTTTGGATCCTGGACCCAGAACTCCCCATTTACAGTTCAGACCCTGCTGCTTACAAATAGATCAGGTGCTGTACCTGCTACCTCTGAAATTGTTCTAGAATCCATGTTTTAAAAAGATTGTTCTTGCTTTCTGCATGAAAAAGCTCAGGCAGTATCAGGTATCATGCAATACCAAGGTAAAGAATACAGAGAGGGTGTTTTCACCTTCACAGTTAGCTGCTGGTCTCCAGTCTTGCAAGAAAGAAGCCTGCTTAGATCAGGTTCTAATACTCATGAGAATGAGTTTTTATCAATAACTGTTTTAATTGAATGTTGCACATTCTATTGCTACACATTTTCTCTGTCAAGTCACATGGACTTCATATCACTCATTGTGAGAATTTAGCCCAGTATATAAGAAACATACTTCAATAATGAAACTGTAGATAAGTTACCATCCATAGTAGTTTCTTCTAATATTTTTAAAAATTGTTTATGTGGCCCCTTCTGTGCCTGCCATTCCATCCTACCGCCTGAATGTCCTTGCTAGCAGCAAAATAACTTAATGACAGAATGTCTAAAACTTCAGAATTGAATATAGTACACATAAATTATTGATATTTAGCTTCTACCTCATTTATTACCCACTCTAACCTACTGAGGATTATTAGAAGAGAGATTTCAGGGGAAAGTGGTCGGTAACGGAGAGTGTGTCATAGAATGGGTCCAAGTTATTACCCCATGAGCAGTCACAAACATTTTCATATCCAAATCACTATTTACCCTTGACTTTTCTTTGCTTAGTCCTTCATCATAGGGGAAGGGAAATAATAGAATAAATGTGATTTGATAAATTGTGTAAAAAGCAGTAAACTGTCAAATACTTGATGCAGGGATCACGGATCTCAAGTTTCATGACTCAGGACAACTATGATGAAAGAAAGGTAGGATGCAGCAAATTAAAATTGAAAGGGCAAGGGTCTGGGCATAAAAGATGATTGCTGTCTAAAAAGGAGGGTACAATTACCACGAAGATAATGAATGCTATATAAATGGTACTAGCAGGAATTAGAAATAGTTCTTGAAAATGGACAAAAAACAGTTAAAAGTTGCTGAAAAAGCTCGAAAACACCTAAATCAGAGTTCTCTTGAACCTCAGCAAAATTTTCCAAGCACATCACTTTCATCATATTCAAGTCAGCCAGCAAAGGCAACCATAGAGTACTAGAGAGTGGAATTCTGGTCTAGCAGGAGACAAAGCCAGAGAACCATGTAGGGATTTTTAGATCTAGATTTCTCCATGATCATACAGTACAACAGTTTAGACATTTAGAGAGCCAAGCAAAACAAAACTTAATTGAAGTTAAATTTGCCTTCACCCTCAGTTTCAGAAACACACAAATTAAAGATATTTGCCAAAGTGATGTAATACAAACTGTACTGTTTAACTTGGTTATTTAAGGGATTAATCTTTGATGTTAAACAGTTCTGATTACTCATTATTATTCTTTGATGAGTCTATCATATTAATTAGAGTTCATTGGTCTATTCACAGGCTTATAGCAAGTAGATTGATGAGATTTAAAAATTTGAAACTTGAAGCAAGATTTTTGCTTCTCAGCAAAAGTCAGTATTTCATGTAAGTAAAACTACACATTTTAAATACCATTTTCTTTTGTCATCTGGAGAATGAGGATTGCCTATTAAGACTTTTATAGAACACACCTTTTGCATGGCATTTTCACACTAATGCATTTTCAAATCCATTCAATTTTTAACACAGGAAAGAATGAATAATTAAGCAACACATTTAACATTTACTATTACACACCTGCCAGCAACTGTGTACTTTAATTAAAAGTCACCGGAGAACGTACAGAAAGGCAACCTCACAGCATGGATGGGAGAGAAAATTCTGTCATTGTATTCGTAATAGCATTTAAAAACAGATGAGTAAACTATGAATAATGCAATACTCTCATTCTATTTGAGTTTTGTCACTTTTAGTGTTTAAGAAAAAGGCTTATTGTATTGAACACAAAAAAAGCAAGGAGTGTTTCAGTGAAAAACACAGCATGTGCCATATGAAATTTGGTGTTACACAGAATATACTCAAACCTGACATCAATAATGAGGACAGACTAGAAGATCATCTATCACTTTGGTTTCGTATCTTGAGACGTGGCTAAACAGTGGTGAAAAGGTTGTACTGATTAGACAGCGTATTAAATGAGGAAAAGAGTTCACTTGAGAGAACTGGGCTGGGCAATGAAAGAAAAAGGAAAAGAATAATGAAGAGGAAGGAAATCATAATAAACTATAGGGGTTAAGTAAGATCTGTATGGTATGAAACAAAAATAAATTACAAATGACATGGAGACATCTTGAAAGGAAGAAAAGCTTTACAAATGGAAGCTGTAATTTAAACTAGAACTTGAGTGCCAACACACAAGTGAAAAAGAACTGAGGCAATCAATATTTTCATCTTACTCGAAAAGGAAAAGACATGTCATCTTTGTGTCCCTAGGAAAGTCTGCTGTTGGGAAGCATGTGAAGCCCTAGAGCTCTGCTTATCTACCTGCTGAGCTAGCAGCAGATTGAGAATTCTTTTGCAGTAAAAGGGATTCTTAGTAGATAATTGTAGGCAAAAATTTTTTCTGCTTGAGGAAATCCAGCTTGGAAGCGTAGCTTATTGCTCGGATAAGCAATTTAGATACAGTAACATAATACAATTAAGTGGAGTCTGTGAAAAATGTAGTGGAAGCTGGTAATGAGCAGTGTACTACTTCCTCGCTTTGCAGTACCTTTAGCAGCATAACTAAGTGAGGGCTTTCATTTACGTAGCATGATATAAAGATTTTCTCAACATTGGTTTAGTCTGGCCACATTGCTTATACAGAGGAAAGCTGTGAAGATGTTATATGAGTCACACCAAAAAAANTTCATTCATTCATTCATTCATTCATTCCAGTTAAGCATGGACCCAAATGGAAAAGATGAAATATTCTTCAAAAGACATTAACCAGAACAGCTCTGGTCAAAATATAAGAGGGAGGAAATAGTTCATCGGTTACTTTTTGAATTTATTTCATATGATTGTTTATCAGATGGGATGAAAATATTGGGCTGATCTCTGATTTTTTTACAAAACATACTTTCTTGAAAAACTGAATATTTCAAAAAAAAGAACTCTATTTGTGACAGGAATATATCTCCAGCAAAACAATTTAAAGGAATTTGCAGTTTTGAGCATGTTGCTGGTTTTAAGAGGAAGCTGCTGTCATGGTGAATGTTAACACATATCTTGACTTTGCACTGAATAAGTAAAACTAAAATAAAATAAAATGTAAAAGAAAGAGACAGAAAAAAATGAGACAAAAGGTTTGCTCATATTTTTCTGAGATTAACAAACTCAACTTACTAAAATAATGTCATCAATTAAGGCACCCTTCCTTCTCAGTCAGAGAATATATAAAGCATGTATCAGAGGGCTAGTATGCTAGCTACCCTTCTCCTGAAAGAGACAGATGTGAAATCTGCCTTATGTCACAAGACATGCAGCAAACATTTACTATTAGACCCATGAGTATTTCAAAGTTTTTATCTAAACTTTAAATTGAGACTCTTTTTTTAACTAATCTGAAAAATATTTGGATTTTCCAAGTAAATTTTCCATTGATTGTTATCAAATGGAAAAAGAAATCCTCCTTCCATTGATAACTCTTTGCTACCAATGCACATACTAAGATCATGAAATAGACAGGTGTGGAGGCAAATAACAAGGTTGACTCAGTACTTCAGAAAAAAGATCAGTGTATTTAGAAAAAAATCAAACTTCATCAGTGTTTACACTCTTCCACTGGTTTTTTTTCAATGAAAATCCCAAGAAACATAGTCAGAGCTTTTAATTAATGTAGAAAGTTGTTGATAATTCTATGCCAAGAACTGGCCTACACCATGTAACTATTTGATTGCCAAAGCTCATTTTCCCAGACATCTTCTGGCCAGCAAAACAGACTAAATTAAGGATTGCAGAGCTGTACACTATGTTTTATGCCCACACACTGTTGTTTCATTTTAAAAGTGGCTGTATGAAATAAATGCATTTACATAAAATAGTTTTAAACAGAAAACCTGATGTAGCATAACAATAAGTATGTTTCTTGTGGGTATCTAGGGAAGACTAACTACCCCTGAAAATATAGCCACTAAAGCAGTGTCTTTATGTCCTCTGTAGGGACAGAAATAGTGTTTGTGTTTTATGATACTGCGAAAGTAGTTAAAATATCTGGACATATTTCACATTTGGTAGTAGGAAAGAATCAGTCTGCTCTTAAAATGTAATAGGTTCCGGCCATCTGTGTCACACTGTTCTGGGGCAAAAGGAAATGGTGTGAACACACCATTAAAACTGAGTTGTTATGGCAAGCATCGGCCAGAAGTGACCAATGAATACGTGGTAATTTCTCCAGAAATCATCATCCTTTATTACTCAGATCATATAAAGGCTGCATAAGAAAGTACAGTATAGATGTCATGAAAATAGTAGAAATGAGTGATTGTGCATGCAGAGAGAAAATTTACTTTCTCACTTCTGTTACACTGCTAGTGTGATACATGATGAGCCTCATCAACTATTGTGCAGCACACATCTGGAGTATCAGCTACAGTTCTGCTTCTAATACAGAATCATTCTCTTGGTCTTCTCACCTCTTCTGTTGTCCCTTCTTTCCTTACAGTCTTTGCATCTGGTCTTGTATCCAAGGAGTTCAACTCCTCACATGTTCAAAATCTGTTTTCACATGAAACTCATCTAAAGTAACGGTGCATTTATTTCTTTAACTCTGTTCATATGTGAAGCTTTGACTGGCTACTAACTTGTTATAGGTATACTACAATGGTGTAATCAGGAATAGCACACAATTATTTTGTGATATACGATGTTATAACCAGACACAACCTCATATATATAACACATACATAGCAGTGTGATCACCAATGAAGCAGAGAAAGCTGAAGTTTCAAACAGGTGGCATCCAAGTGTTACGAATGGATATGGGAGTTAAAATCAGCTCTTACCTTCTNGCGCCAAAGATGACCCCTGCTGGGCCTTTGTGCCCTTGGGCTATCTCTTTATGCACCAGTTATCTGGGACACATAGGAGTAGGTGATGATGGGGGTTAATGATCCTGCCACACGAAGGAACAAAAGGTTACCAGATAGAAGAAGCACAAGGAACTGCAAATTGGCAGGGAAGCTTCCCAAATGCACAGGATACATAACCAGATAGAAAAAATTATGTAAGTTGGGAGCAAAGGAGAACCCCCTTCATGGAAAGAGTTTAACAGCATAAGAATCACAGTTCCAAGCAAGGAATAATACAGAAGTTGATAAACCCACTTCTCTCATGAAAGACCTGTCAGGGCTAACTAAGACATTTGCAACAAAGAAACCCTTGGGACCATAGCTGTCAGTACTAACTATACTGCAGCAGGTCTGTGGTTTTGTATACCCATAACTCTTTTAGAATACAACTGCTGAAGACTACTAGCTTTATATGTGTACCAGTTATGTATGATTTGTAAGAACTGATCACTAGGACAAAGTATATTATTAATGAATTAATCTAATAAAGCATTAGCTTTAAAATGTGAAATTGCCCTGATTTGTCACTCATATAATCATCAAAGAGATATCTTTATAAATAGAGGTTATTTTCATGACAGTGGGACTATTTTACCCTTAATAGAAACACCCTTGCTTTCACCTGTTAACAGTTAAAAAAAAGGTGTAACCATGGAGATGATTTAACAACATTTTCCTCCAAACACCCTGCCAGAAGAATGCATATTGTACATCATGATTCAATATGCTGATGCACAGGTTAGGATATCATTTTGCAGGTCTTTTCCTAATGTAGGTGCATACCTTTACATCTTCTCACTTTCCCAACACTTTTTATAAAGTACCAGTTGCAGTTCAGTTCACAACCAATTTCCTGCCTTTATGGGATTGATTTTCTTTTTCTGATACTTATTTTATTGTAATTCTATTCTTCCTCCCAGTGGAGGAAGGACATCAAAAGAAGTACCAATAAAAACAAACAACATGAGCACTCTGTTGATTCCTCTGCTACTCAGACCACGCCTGGACTGTTTCTTTCTCATTTGCCAGTGAAAGTAATTACCTTGAAGAGAAAAAGAAGAATGAGCTCATATTGCTCTTCAAAGCTTATGTATGCTTCAAGTGAGAAGACTCCAGTAGTGACAACACAGACCTTTAGAAAGTCACCAACTGACCAGTAACAGCTTCAAAAATTTTATCAAGATTTCTCCCTGTGGAGATCTGGAAGTGCAAGTGATGACAGACTTGGCAGAGGAAAATACTCAGCAAGTCATTAAGAGGCCAAACTGCTGGTCCTTTTCCCTGTCTTCACATATTTCATTTACAACTCACTCAATATTAATGTAGCAGAGAAATCAGTAATCTAGAGAGAGATCTTGGAGATGAAAAATTTTTCTTTATGGACATACTCAAATATTTACAAATGACCATGACATAAATTTCTGCACACGAATTTTTTATCAGCCATCAAGTCTATTACTATTAAAGTAATATTATATTTTAAGCTATTCTTGAAATAACCATAAAGGAATACTTGGAATTTAAGGGTACTCCCAATCTTCAGAAACCTAGTATTTCAACACTTCAAGAGAATTGATAAAAATCTGCTACTAACAAAAGTTACACAAGTCCCAAATCCATATACCTCAGATAGACTGCACTTATTCTAGAGTAAGATTCTGGGATCACTTTCCGTCTGGGATCACTTGTCCACAATAGCGAGATGGATTTTTATGAAGTTAAATTAGCTTAGTCAATATTATATTTTAACTCTTAATTTCCTATCTGCATTTTTATCAGAACTCTCTAAGCATGGGATTCTGTATGACAATCCATGGAGTTCTTTGACCATCTTTCATTCATAAGAGGTATCCTGATCTGAAACATGTAACTAGTTGTGCCTTTGCTAAGGTTATTGTTCCTAAATGTGCAACGGAAATTTCACAGTTCAAGGAAGAAAACATTGTCTAGTTTCAGATACAAGGCAAGAGCAGAAAGGTATTAACAGAAGAAGGTTGAAATGTCTGAGCAATGAGATCAAAACAGCTCAACATACACAATGCAGAATGGTAAAAGTTTTCATCTGCCTGCTCTTGCCTTCTAGGTAAGTTCTGTCAGTCTCCAAAAAAGTACAGTTCTTCTGCCTCATCTTTGCTCAAAGTACTGAAGCACTTTTTCAGCAGTGAATTAGAGCTCTTGGCATTTACAGTCTTTGACTTCAAAGCAGTAGTTAAAAGTATGAGTTGTCATTTTCTAGACAACAGTAAGAAATTTTGCAGACACTCTTAACAAGTGTGGTTATGAAAAATCTGTATTGGGGCAGTAAAATAAGGGAGGCTATTTTGTCCCCTTTATGTCATTTGGGTTTTTTTGGTTTTTTTACCACTGAAGTGCTTTAGTTTTCTGAAAACACAGACAATGCCCAAAAAAGTCCTTCTGTACTTTAAGTAGTCAAAGTAGATTTCAAACAAAGAGAAAAGGTAAGGAGCAAAGCTACAGCATAAACTGAAATACTCTGCAGTTAAATCTGTGATATTTCACTAATTCTGAATATTACTATTGTGGCAAATGTCTGCGTTTAGTCTCAAAGTCTAGTGGAAATGTAATTGATGAACACAAATCCTAGCTCACTTTTTCCTTCTGCAGGCAGCTTGTTGTTGAGGTCCCACATGCTCTGAAGTTCAAAAAATGCAAACTGCAGCAAACAGTTCCAAACCTTAAGTTTCTTATTTCTTTCTATCAAACATATGTCATTATCTTTTTCAAACAGCTAATCTCGGTTAGAGATCTGGGAACAGTTAAAAACAAATCTCCAAAGGTTTAAAAATAACTGTTAATTTTTCTTTCTCAAAACTGTATCAGAATAACAGAAATTTATTCAGCCATTAGTGTAAATTTGTTAAATTAACATGCATGTGAATAACAGAAATCAATAAATTTACATAACTCTTACATTTCCACCATTCTTCTCAGTACCACCATACACAGTTAAGGCAAAGACAATAATCTGGAAACAAAAAATTGGGATCTACTATCATCCTTACCTATTTGTATCCCGTCAATCCCTGTCAGCACCCTACACCCTTTCTTTCATGGTACAGTGAATGTCCTTTTTCCTAGATCTGCACAATAACCAGAACAGCACCTGTGTCAGTACTATATCAATAATATTACACTGTAAACTGGTTTTACATGTTCAGAATTTCAAATCTCATTGTCTGTGAAGAGTTAATCTTTACTACTGTTTCTATATCAAAGTCTTTCTCTCTTAGCAGTTACTGATATGCCATGCACTGGCAATTCAAAAAGCTGGAAAATCAGAATACTTTCTCTAGACAACCTGCCACGGATCCATTCATAGCTGGTACTCCATCTGTTGTTATAGAAACGTTTCAATATTATGACTTGTCTCTCATCTAGCTAGCTGGTTTAACTACAACTATCACCAGTGTGTCAAAGAGCCTGACAAAGAAAACAACATCAAAAATTCTGGGTCAGGTCAATCACAGCAATAGTGGGAATACAGTTGATCTTTTGCCTCTTACAGTGCATCCTTTCCTACACATTTAGATTTCTTCATAGTGGCACTCATCAATTAATTTCAATGTTCTTTTTAAATACTGAAAGAAAGCTGTAGCAGACAGACGGAGATGGCATTTAGTCTGAAAGGTGGTAAGATTAGTGGCCATTTCAATCTCTTGTGGACATATTTCACTCTTGCAGATTATGAAATTTACTGAATGGGGGCATAGTCTCCTAGAGAAAGTGGTAGAACCTACATTGTTTAGAATTTATGAAAGTTGGTTGAACAACGCACAAGAAAATGTGCTGTCAAAAACGAGCTACGCTGACAGAATGATAGACTACATGAGTTTAGATTTGCTAGCTGTTTCTAAATTTTGTATGTATCATAAACCCATATGTACAAGGAGTGAGAGTTTACTTTGGAGAAGGAGAGAGTGGAGGGAAGGCAAAACAGAAGTCTGGGGAAGTAAATACTGAAGAACACATCTTCCCAATTTCCTTATGCAATTGACATATCATGTCACTGACTATTTTAGATACTCCTAAGTAGTGCATTATCAGCTGGAGAAACTAGACCTATATTGTTAAACGCTAAGCAGAGGAAGTACAAAAGAATTCTGCCAATTATTTTGCAGTCTACAAAATGGAAAAGGTATTCCTTTGATACCTCATCTTGGCTACTTCTGTATGGAATAAATTTACTTCATAAATATAGCCTAATGCTATTCTCTTTCAATGGCTAAAATATACCAGTTCTATTTTCACTACAAAATTAGTTCACTCTAAAGGTAGGACACTTGCAAAGAGCCAGTAATCAAAATGAGTAAAATTTGTACAAAATTCTTTAAACAATTTTTTTTTTCTTCCTTAAAATACAGCTCTAGAGTTTCACTGGTTTTTTTAGTGAGAACGAATTGGGGTTTTTTCTTTTATTGCTCAATAAAAGGCCCTCAACTCCAAATACATCAGTTAGTCAGTTTCCTGCTAATTCTTTTTCTTTATAATTTACATATACCTATTGCTAGAAGACTCATATTTGGCATTATGCATTTCAAAGCTGTTTATTTGGTATCTTCTCAGGGAAAGATCTACAGTATCTTTCTGGTAATACTAAAAGGTTAAGCACAGACTAGCAGGTGTACACAGAAGTTCAATAACTTAGATGTGTCAATATCACACTGTATTATTTTCACTAATAAACAGCTCAGCACAGCAAAGTAAAAAAAATTCACGATCCAATTTCCTCTTTAAAGCACACACAAATATTAACTTAAATAAAAGGAGTATACTGTTGTGTCTGGTACCCATTCTTTTCTCTTCTTGCTCCAGTTTTGTCCCATGTTTCTGTGCTGTAATATTTTTTAAGTATTTCTGAGAAAACATATCAAAAGCATTTTTGAAAATTCATTATGACATCGCATCACTTTTATTAATTATTTTCTCTATCAAAGAGCAGCAAAAAAAGAAGGAACAATTGTTCTTACACTAGTTTTATGTACTATAACTATGTGATTTTAACTTTGATGTTATATTTTACTATTACCATTAAAAGTTTTACAAAACTGATTTGTAGAGCTCACCTATTATTTCCAGATTAGTTTGGTTTGAACAATATTACTTCAGTTCAGTTGCTATCTTTTTTTGTAAATTTGTAAATTAAAAAAATAAAGCAGTGTGACTTGTCACAAACACCATCTCCCTGATAAAACCTGAATTTTTTCAGGTAATTGTGGTACATGATGATGTTGTTTCAATGAACAAGAGGAATTAATCACAGTGTTATATGTGTCTCAAATACTGGTCAGCAAAATAAATTAAAATCAGTAGCCCTGAAGTTGTCAGGTGTTCATGCTTAAAATCAGATTATTACCTAACAAGCTGTCCTGGGGTGACTGTATTATGCTTGTATTCCCAGTAATCTGTCCTGCTTATGCTAGATATTAAGTTCTGTAAATTTAAGGGAGGCATTTGGGATCCCTGTCACATGATCCAGTTATTGACCAGGAAATGGCAAAGGGGGCTGGCCCTGTTAAGTCTCTGGGTATGGGTCTTGGGAGGTGTGGCACACAGATAGCTGTGTGCAGACGACCTCTATATGCAACAAAGCCAGTGGAAAACAATAAAACAAAAGATTCAATGCTTGAAAGAAATGGCGGTGGCAGAGATTGTTTTCTCAGAAGACCCAAATATCCCTAAAAATCCAAACCCGGTAACATATACACCCAAAATGTGGTGAAAACTTGTCCAACTTGGACCACAAGAACACACTTCTTTTAATAATGAAGCGAGATAATGGGAATGAGTCCAACACAACAAATTGCAGAAGCTACTGAAAAAGAAAGTGCATCAAGTCAACTCACTGAACTCAAAGCTGTTCAACTGGCCCTGGACATTGCTGAAAGAGAGAAGTGGCCAAAACGGTACCTTTGCACTAATTCATAGATGATAGCCATTCCTCTATGAAGATGACTGGAAAAATAACAGAAGGCTAATTGACAGCGTAGGGGAAAACCAATCTGGACTGCTAAAGAGTAGAAAACATTGCTACCTGGATAAAGAAGCTACCTGTGAAAGTCCACCATGTAGATGCCCATGTCCCTAAGAGTCAAGCCAATGAAGAACACTGAAATGAGCAGGTAAATCAGGCTGCAAAAATATAAATGTCAAAAATAAACTTAGATTGGCAACACAAAGGAGAGTTGTTCCTAGCTTGATAAGCTTGGATGACCTCAAGTCATCAAGAGTAGAGATGCCACCTATAAGTAGGCACGAGACCAAAGACTAGATTTAGACTCTCTCAGAATCTACCATCTCATCAGAACAAAGAGAAGTTTCATTGTATTATATCATTCAATTTTTCATGCTTGTGAATACTTTACTTAAATAGCAGGTTTTTTTCCACTTTTCTCTAAAGAGCTCTTTCCCAAACCAATTGGGAAAACAGCGGCTGGATTTGGCTTTTCTAGAGGAGACCCCCTCAGAGGTTTCCTCCTAAAATTTGCCCTAAACCAGGACACAAGCTTATGCTAAACATCTACCTACTTCCATTCAGAAATTTTTCTTCAGCAAAGAAAAAATTCAGACATTTACCTAGGTTCCCAGATGCAATAGTACTAGTATCTATGGTCAGGGGGCGTAATGTTCAAAAGAATGAACAGATGGCAAAAGCAGTCTGCAGCCAAAACATCCACTAGATCTTGCCCTTCTTTTCACAGGGAACAAGACACCATATTGCAGGATGGCAAGGAGGCTGAACAGATACAGGACAGATCAAAGACATCTGATTGCCAATGATGCAAGCCCTATAAAGGACTCTACACAAATGGACAAAATTTGAAAGGCGTAACACTCAGGGGGTAAGGGAGCTGTGAGAACTAATGTGCCAAATTGGTTCATCTCTGTTCCAACAAGCAAAATTTGGAAATACAGCCCTCACAACTATCTTTTTTCCTAGACTTCAAGAGCTCTTTCTATAGTCCTTGGTAACCATGACCTGTATAACATGTAAAAACTAACCTTGGACATGAAGCTAAAGGAAGAATATGTACTTCCATAAGGAATTAAGCTTTGGTTTTGGACATACATTCATGCAATTCAAAAGAAGATCCTAGGGTCTGCTGTTGTGTTTTGTTGGAGTTTTTCTATAACGAAACAAACAGAACACATAGACATATTTAGAAATTCCTGAAAATGAAAATTTCATGGACAAAGTTCTTGAAAGAGTGGAACTTACATAAAATTCTTCTGAAGCCCTACACAATCTGTTCCATTTTATATTTGAGTACATGTTGTTTAGGATACACAAACCATCAGGATCTCCAATGTGGCGTTCTGAATTAGACTCCAAACCACCTCTACACATGAGGCAGAACCACTAGATGTCTGCTTCCTCACCTGACTTAGTTAAGTCATTCGAACTTGTCTTGAATGTGGAAACTGCTGTTGCTCATGACATCAGTAATTAGGAGGTCTTCAAATAACCTGTAGTAATCTATTCAGAAAATCACAAGTCAGCAACAAATTTATATTCAACATTCTTAAGATTTTGTACTGGTAACCATCAATGATGCAATTCGACTAGTGAGCAAGTTATTGTGCCCTCTTACTAACATAGCAAAGCCTATATTTTGAAGTATGACTTGTCCATTATAATTATGTTTAGGCTAGTATGATACTAGGCATGATTCAAATCAAAGGGATAAAAACTACAGTAGAAAGAGATACAACTAATTTGAATTACATAATGTAGTCCTGTGATATTAACCCCATTTAGCTAAACCTGTGAGTCCAAAGGGAAACATCAGCTTGCAACTGGCTGAGTGGGTAAAAGAATTGTACTATGTGAGCATGCATTTCTTTATGTGTCTTGTATCTGTTAAAAATACATCTAGCTGATAGCATCTCCAGCATACTTTTCAAGCAACAACAGATAATGGCACCATAAAAGGGAAACACATGGGGAGAAATTGTTCCCAGAGACATCATTTGGCAGCCACAATCTCTTACAACCAAGAAGGGCTCCTTAAGGTTATTAACAAGGTGGGTCTGATGAAATCTGACATGAGGTATAGTGGAAAAAACTGAAGAGATAAGATACAACAGGTTGCATTATGTGCATATAAATTGTTCAGAGAAGACATAGCTTGAGAAGAATTAAATGAATGAGAACACAAAATCCCTCTGTAGGGACTCAAAAGGAGTCCAAAAGTCAAGGATAGTATTAGTGTGTAAAGCAGAGGACATGGAAGGACTATTACTTAAAAAATTTTGCTAAAAGCTTGGTAGTAATGATTATGCACAATATGGGTGTAAAATGGCTGAACCTCAACAGCATTAAAAAGAAATTTTCTATACTTGGAGAATTTTATTTGATCTCCAAAAGGTATAGGATATAACTTTGTCTTTGCAGATCATCTCATTATAAAGTTTTAAAATTAGAGTGTTTGTGGGCTGTCAAGCAATACAAAACCAAAGACAAAGAGAAAATAATATGCTTCTAATGCACTGACAAGTCATCCTTTCTTTCCCATTCTCCTCTGTCTCCTTGGAACATCACTTTTTAATGTTTTATTTTATGTTCCTCTTGAGATCTTGAAGCCAGTGTCACTTTTGATTCTTCTCCAGGGAAGCCAGGATACAGAAACCCATGATAGGATGGAATATTTTCTGCAAAGGACGTAATATTTTCAAATGACAGATCAATTACAAGATGTACACATAAACTGGACTGACTTTTTTGTACACTGACTTTGTGTAGTGTAATCTGAAAACCAAAAGGCATGTATTTTAGGCATCAAACCATGTGAGAGGCAGTCTACAACCTTCCAGACCCAGTAGGAATACTAGGAATCATTTCTGTTTTGATAATCCTTGAACTTTTACAAACCCTCTGCAGCATAGTCAAGTACCGTTTTTCTCACTAGTAGAATCTTAGTAGTACACTCCACCTGGACTCTTGTTCAAGGTAAGAAATAGAGTGCATCTAGTACCTAAGTATGGATATTGATAGAAGAAAAGGTTTCACTGTTCCTCTGTTCTGTATTTCTATGAGAGCTGGCTTTAACAGCGTCTTCTTCTGTTTTCCCACTTAAACTCTTTGTTTTGTAAAAAACAAGACCATCTTATATTCTATTGTATACATCTCCATCTCAAACACGTAAATTGCAAGAATGGAAGCTGACTAGTATGTAATCGTTGAAACATCTCAGCCAAAAGTAGTCTATAAAATGCAGTAAAACACTCTTTGCAACTTTTGCCTTGGTTGCAAAATTAAAGCAAGGTCTATTTGCAGAGAAATTTCCTACCTATATACATATTCTGCTAATTCTGTCTTCTGTATAATAATAGTTTTTCATAAACAACACAATTGTATCCTGAGTTGTTTTAAATCTACAATAAAAACCAAAGGATTCATCAAATGGAACCATGCAGAGCTGTAAACCAAACATCCAATATTTCTGTGTTTGAATTTAAAACAACTCTGTGCAGTTTATCACAATCTTGTAAATTATCCACCTCACACAGAACTTGATACAAAAGGCTATGTAAATATTTATTCGACCTATTAATATTTGCTCCCCCCCCAAGAGATTACACTTTGCATTTGAGAAGAGAGGATCAATATCATAAATACCCAATGACAGAGAAAGATGACACTTTGCATTTGAGAAGACAGAACCAATATCATAAATACCAAATGATAAAGAGGAGCCAAGAACTGAAACTGACTCCAGTAGGTCAGAAAATGTTCTTTGAACACAGTTTTCTGTAAGCACTTACATCACATGTTAAGATCATGTCTATAAAAATATTTTCCTTGGATTTCTTCCCATCTTCTTTATACTTATCACTAAATAAATTTCTCACAGATTGTATAACTTCCATTGGTTTTTCATTAGACATGAAGGACAGACACCCCACTTCCACCTTTTGTCTTCTGATGAAGTCAAAACTAAAAGTTCAAAATACACAAATACTTCTCCTCTCTGTTGGTTTCTCAGTCACTCAGAATCAAATAAAAGGTCCCTACATTTATTTTCAGTGTTCTGAAGCCATTAAGTGTTAAAGAGCTCCTAATTTGCATTCTTTCCTTTATCATTATAGGCATTTATTGTCATTTCAAAAAACAAATTCCAGCCTCCAGATCAAAGTCTATATTTCTCTCAGTGATGCTTTTGACTTCTAGCAACCAAATATTTAGGCCCAGGAAGTGACTGCTGTAACTGAGCAGGTGAGGCCTGAGAATAACACACTTGTGCTCATGTTTCCAGAAATTCTAAAACTGAGAATGAAGAGAGAATGAAAATAAATGTTCAGTAGAACTACTGCCAGGAATAAGTGAACTCATAAAGACAGTCACTTGTAAGTTCAGGCACTGGAACCAGGTAACATTGCCTGTCTACTGTAGTATATCTTTATGAAAATCTTTGCAGATGGGATTTTTACACTATTCCAGAGAGAATTACCCCATAATTTCATGACTTTCAGAGAGTAAGCAGTGCAGAAAATCTCATCACAGTAAGGAAATATGAACAAAAATTGTAATTTCTATTAAGTTACACGTGTTTAAAAAACAAACAAACAAACAAATCACCAAAAAAACCACAAACCAGAATACTTGCACATTTTTACAAGATAAGTAGCTATCAGGGGTTTATTGATTCTTTTGGTCCCCATTAAGTTCCCTTCAGAGATAGCTGGTTGCCTAAAAACCATAACAGTTTTGTCAGTCTTGGTTTGAAACCTAAGTGCAGTGGTTTCTTTTCTCATCAAGACTTCCCTTCCACCTTTCTGGGGACTGAGAACAGCTTCTAAGATACTGAGTCTTCAGTGTGGCATATTAGTCCACTACCTAATATTTAAAAATTTATTGCAGAGGAGTTTGACTGTTTACAGCTATTTTACAGCGCCTTAATTGTAAAGTGAATTCTTAAGGGTAGGACTCTGACCTACCAGTCACTTTGCT
>VZTZ01014260.1:0-12720 GCA_013400955.1 Drymodes brunneopygia
GCCATGGCCGCTGCCGCGCGCTGAGGCCCCGCCGCTCACCCCGGCCGGGATGCCCCGGGGGGGGCCCGGGCCGCCGCCGGAGCCATGGAGGAGGAGGGCAAGAAGGGCAAGAAGGTGAGAGCGGGGGCAGAGGGACGGCCGGGGGTCGCGCTGTGCCCCCCGAGGGTCGCTCGGCCCGGGCGGGGCCGCCCCCTGCTCCGACCCGGAGCCCTCCCAGCGGTGCCCGATCCCCTCCGGGGCTGTTCCCGAGCCCCTTCCCGGGATTCCCTTCCCTGCACTTACCGGGATTCCCTTTCCCGGGTCGATCTGCCCGGAGCCCTGCCCAGAGGCCACACCCCAAAGCCTCCCGCTGTGAATGAGGGCTTGGAGAAGGTTATTCATTGATGGGGCTATTAATGATGGCGCGATTAATTTATGACTTTGCTAATTTATTTAAGTTATTACTGATGCAAATTAATTTAATTCATACATCTATTAATTGATGCCTTTTATTATGTCTCCGGGGCTCAGCAGCTCCAGCCGTGCCCGTGCTGCCCTGGATTTCCCTCCTTTCAACCCATTTCTGTGTCCTCTGGGAGAGGCTCAGCCAGAGCTGCTCCTGGAGCAGAAAGCACGGATTTGATCCCACAATTTTGGGGAGAAAGTGGAGATTTTGGGTCTCCCTGGCCTCGCAGGGATCCCGGGAGGTGGCAGCAAGTTCTTGCTGAGGCTCTGCCTGGAGCTGAGCAAAACATTCCCAGGATGAGTAACATTGAGTGGGGATTTTTTTGGGAATTGCCCTCTGGTCTTGCCAGATAGCCAAGATTTGGGAATGAAAGCCCCACGATGGCATCAGGGGACCCCGGGAGATGCTGCAGGAGGAATGACAGGATGGTCCTGCTTTTGGGAAGGCATCAGCCCCCAAGGCTCCAGGGGAGTTTAGGCTGAGCTGAGCTGTGTCTCACCTGGGCCCTGGGGCATCCCACTTGATTTCCTGGCACTGGGAAGAGTCTGGATCGTTCCCTCCTCCCTTCCCCAGGGACACGTTGGACTGGTCCCCCCAAACCTCTCACCCCACCTGGATAATCCCACTTGTCTTCCCTGTGATCCCTAAAACCCTTCTCATGGCCCTTTCCCGGGGCTGATCCCACATTTCCCAGTCCCTCCTGTCCTGATCCCAATGGATCAGAAGCCCCCCCGAGTCCCTCTGGAGCAGGGCTGAGCTGGGGGCATGGGAGTGGCGTGGCTGTGGCAGCTCCTGGGCTGATCCATGGCCTTGTGGAGCTCCCTTGGAGCAAGTTCTCCATGGTTTTTAACCCTTGGAGCTGCTGCCTGTGGATCACCATCAAACCCGGATACTTTGGCTATGGAGAGGGGAAAATCCATCTTTGTCCTCCTCACCTGTTCCAGCTGCAGGGGGAACTCTTCTCCCTGCTTTTCTGTGGATCATCCCAGCAGCGTTCTGAGCTGAAATGAGGGAATTGAGTCCTCTCAGTGCTGATCCAAAGGGAGTTTGGGGCAGGTTTGGTTGGGGTGAGGAGGAAAATCCCAGCCTGGCTTTGGGGCCGAGTCCAGCTTTGGGTGAAGTCTGGACTGGTTTAAACTGGAGCCCTGGAATTCCTCCCAGGAGCTCACGTTCCCTGGATCTCACTTGTGGTTATCCCAGTGGGATTGTGGAGCTGTCCTGGCATAGAACACCACTTCCCACAAGTTGTGTGATGCAGGATGGATCCATCTGGAATTCTGTCCGGGCCCTGGGAACCTGCCCAGGGCTGGGAGTGGTCGGGCTCACACCTGGGAGCCCCAGGAGGGGATGGATGGATGAATGGATGGATGGATGGATGCTCTCAGCGTGCTCATTCCCAGGGAGAAGTGGAGGTGGATTTTCTGGGAATGATTTCCCTGCTGGTCTGACTCCAAAATCCAGTGCCAGTGATCCAAAGCTTGCACAGTTCCCCCGAGGGAATTCTCTGTGGAATCAGCTGTTTAGCATGAAATTCCCAGCTTTTCCAGCTCAGGGATGCCCTGGATAACTGAGGTTGGTGCCTTTTGCCTCTTCCAGCAGCTGCTTCAGCATTTCCCTTCTAAAACTTGGAGTTGCATCTTTGGGGAAAATTCTTCTTGACATTCCTTTGTTATCCCGAATATCCAGCCCCATGCCTGGGCTGATCCCCAGCATGGGCAGCAGGAAAGGGGGGATTCTGCCCCTCTCAGGTGATTCCCCACCTGCAGAGCTGCCCCAGCCCTGGGGCCAACAGCACAAGGACCTGGAGCTGCTGCAGAGATCCAGAGGAGGCCCCGGAGCTGCTCCAGGGCTGGAGCCCCTCTGCTCTGTGGGATGAAGTGGATTTTGGACTGTCCATGCTGTGGGATGCAAGGGGAGTGCAGATGTGCTGGTGTTTGCTGGGAGGTTGGGAACTGGGTGGTGGAGGAATTTCCACTGTCCCAGGCTGCTCCCAGCCCCAATGTCCAGCCTGGCCTTGGACACTGCCAGGGATCCAGGGGCAGCCACAGCTGCTCTGGGCAGCCCATGGCCTGTGGGATCATTAGGATTGGAAAAGCAGCACCTGAAATCCAGCCGGGAACTTGGAAGAGAAACCAGGGCTCAGCCTCCCTTGGGATGGGGATATTTCCCTCCTGGGTGTGGTGATGGCAGAGGATGAAGGATTTGGGGAGTTTCCAGGGGTGCAGGAGGCAGGATGGGAGCAGGGAAAGGGCTCCTGCCCCGCTGTGGGTCCCTCCCCAGCTCGCTCTGTCACGTGGGGCAGAGGAAACTGCGGCCACGGCACTTCCTGGTCCCGAGTGCCTCGCTTCTGGCACCCCCAAAACAAGGAGAACATTCCTGCTGCCCCCAGAGTCCCCGTGGCTCCCCTGGCACAGCTCAGCTCGGCCCTGCTCTCCTGGTGGGGATCCCATGGAGGACGAGGTGGGTGCTGGGCTCCAGGGTGCCCCAAAAGCAGAAGCTGTTCCAAGCTGCGTCACAGCCAGAGGTGCCGCCAGCCACCTCGGGTTTGGAGTCCCCAGCTCCTCCCCAGAGCAGCCAGGGGGGAGTGGGATCATCCCAGCCCTATGGATGCAGCTGCATCCTTGAGGGAAAAGGGGATTCTCAGGATTGGGGTGGATCTGGGTCCTACCTGGTGGAGGGGGAAGTGTCTGGGAACAACCTCGGTCCCTGTGGCACATTCCTGCATTGCTCTGCTTTGGATTCCTGAAAAGTTCCTATGGAACTGCATCCTTAGGCTTTGGCAGGCAAGATTTCAGATGGGACATCCCAAAATTGGAGAGTCCCCAAACCTCTGTTCTTGGCAAACAGACCTCTTGTGTCCCGGGTTTCCTTCTCTCCAGAGTCCCAGCCCCTTGGCAGGGTTATGGAATATCCTGATCAAGGATCATGGAGTCCTTCTCCTGGATGCTCTGTGTAGGGATGCTTCCCAAAAATCCACCCTGCTGCTCCTGGGGCAGGGCTGTGGAGCTGTTTCCTCTCCTCTCTGTCCTGTCAGATCCCTTTATTTTTGTCTCCCTGATCCAAGGAATGTTGTTCCAGGCCGGGCTGTGCCCAGCATCCTTGTGTTTCCTTGTGAGCTGGAAATTCCCATTGTCCCAGGAGCTTTTCCTTGGTTTAGATTTCATTAATTCACCACTGGGAGCATGTTCTCTGCCCCTTTGGATCCCAGGTTCCTTTCCCTTGCCCATGAGGATCAGGAAAGCCAGGATGTGCTTATCCCTGAGGGGTGGGAAGCAGAGGCCACCAGGGAATGGGACATTGGAGTCACATGTCCAAGGAGTTCCTAGATCCAACCCATGGATCTGTCTGCTCCAAACATCCACTTCACCTGGTGAACCTGGAATTGGAGCAGTTTGGGGATGTTCCCAGTCATTTATCTGCATGGAGCTTGGTGAGATCCTCGTGGCATTCCCGTTCCAAAGGACAGCTGGGAGCCTGTGTGTTTGCTCCAGTGGTTTTCCAAACCTGGCATTTCAGGGTTTGGAATTTTCCGTTTTTCCCAGGGAAATCCACTTTCTGGGTCATTTTCTCATTGTTTGGGGTCCCCTCGGAACATTCCTGCCTGTTTCTTTGGCATTCCTTGTTGAGCTGTCCCAGCAGATCCTCAGGGAGTTACAAAACCATGGAGGATCTCTCTGGCTCCTCTCTTCTCCTGGAATATATTGTTGTATATAAGAGTTGTATTTCTCTTACCTGGAGGGCTGAACATGGTAAGTTCGGGGGAAAACCACCATATTTAGGTAGTGGGAACTTGCAGCACTTCTGTTGTGTCCCAGGAAAAGGGTTTTCTGTGGAAAGCCATGGATTTATAGCTCCAAACCTGGCATGTCCTTGGGGAAAAGCCAGCAGGATGGGATTGAGGGTCACCAGGCAGGAGGGGCTGTCAGACCCCCAGATTCCAGTGCCAGACCCCGTTCTCACCCCACTCGTGGTGTTCCTGTTGCTCTCCCCAGCCTGGAATCGTGTCCCCGTTCAAGCGCGTGTTCCTGAAGGGGGAGAAGGGCCGGGATAAGAAGGCGCAGGAGAAGGTGACGGAGCGGCGGCCGCTGCACACGGTGCTGGTGGCGCTGCCCGAGCGCGTGGAGCCCGACCTGCTGCTCCACGACTACATCGAGAAGGAGGTCAAGGTACCCACAGGGGCCCTGCCCATTGGGAATTCCATCCTAATGCCCCACAGCTGGCAGTGGGAACCTGTCGCCCTGGTTTTACAGGGCCCCATAAGTTGTAACACTGTAGCTGTAGTTTCCTATGCTTGTTTTGTAAACATGGTCCTTGTTTTCCTTAACCAACCAGGATTGTTTTGCACTTGTGGAATTGTTTTTCATTCCTTTCCCTGGGGTGGAGAAAGATGATTGACCATGTCTTTGTCCTGTAAACCTTCAGGGGTGTTGACCCCTTTCACCAATCTTTGACTGTCCTTAGAAACCTATAAAAATAGGTAAATAAAGAAGGGCAGGCCTTTTAGTCAGTCCTAGCTGGTGAAACCACTACTGCTCTGTAACCCGCGTGTTTCTTCTGTTGCTAACCAACCAACAGGAACCCATTCCCCCCTTGTCCAGAGTTGCTCTACTGAAGCCCCTTTAGGCACTGGAAGGGGCTCTGAGGTTTCTGTGGAACTTCTTCTGTGCATTCCCACCTCTCACCCACCTCCAGGTTTTCCTTGGGGCCTCTCCATGAGTCGTTCTGCCATGCCCAGGGTGGTGTCCGTGCTGTGTTAATGGTTTGGCTCTTCTCTCCCAGTATTTAGGGCAGCTCACGTCCATCCCGGGGTACCTGAACCCCTCCAGCCGCACGGAGATCCTGCACTTGATCGACAACGCCAAGGTGAGTGCTTGGCTGCTCTGGGACTCCCAGCAGGCAGAACTGCTGTTCCTCGGGCAGGAGGGGAAGTTGTTCCCAAAGGAGAGACATCCCTGGGAGGGCACTGAGGGACTGGAATGGATTTCCCAGAGAAGCTGTGGCTGCCCCATCCCTGGAAGTGCCCCAGGCCAGGTTGGATGGGGAGCAGCCTGGGATAGTGGAAGGTGTAATCCTTTAGCTCCTTCCAACCCAAGCTGTTCCATGATTAAATCCATGTGAATCCCTGTGCTGCAGAGAGCCCACCAGCTCCCGGGACAGCTGACCCCAGAGCACGACGCTGTCATCAGCCTCTCTGCCTACAACATCAAACTGGTGTGGAGGGACGGGGAGGACCTGATCCTCAGGGTGCCCATCCATGACATCGCCTCCGTGTCCTACATCCGCGATGACTCCGCACACCTGGTCGTGCTCAAGACAGGTGAGTTGTGGCCATGGAGTTGGGATTGTCCCCCTGGGTGCCAGGTGGGATTGGGCATGGAGCCACCTGGGACAGTGGAAGATGTCCCTGCCCATGGCAGGGGGTGGCACTGGGTGGTCTTCAAGGTCTCTACAACCCAAAGCACTCCATGAGGCTTCCATGGCACCTCATTCCTTGTCCTGAGCAGTTCTGTGCATGTCACACCTGTGTGGTTTGGGAACAGGGAGCTGGGGAGGGCTGAGCCAGGGATTCATCTGTTAACAAACCCCATGGACAGGCTGTGGAATAAAGGAATAAATGCCTCAGGGACTGGAAATCTGCTGATGGAATTCTGAGCTGTGCAAACAGCCAGACAGACCTCAAAACCAGATCCAAATCAGAGGCTTTTCATCCAGTTCTCCGACTTCAGGCCTCTTCCTCTCCTACAGGACCCCTTCCTGTGCCCTCCCTGCCCTGCCTTTCTCTCACCTCTGCTCTCCCCTCAGCTCAGGATCCCGGGATCTCTCCGAGCCAGAGCCTGTGTGCCGAGGGCTCCAAGACGCTGACGTCGGGCTCGCTGTCCGAGAGCGCCGGGGGGCCCCTGGAGTGCTGCTGCCTGGTGGTCCTGGCCACAGAGAACAAGGTACAGCTCCCACTGCTCCATGGAAACGGCCCAGCCTGGGCTCAGAGTCACTAGGATTGCTGGGAGGCTTCTGGCTCTTGGATCGTGGTGATGGTGGAGCCACAAACTCCACAGCAGCCAAGTCCTGTGGTGTGTCCAGGTCCTTCCCTGCTCTCACACCTCATGGGACACACACAGGCCCAGATTTAGGGATGCCAGGTGTAGTTGGGCATTGCTGAAGCACCTGGAGAGGGAGTCCTAATCCCTGTCCCAACCCTTGAACACAAGAGGGTCTCCAGGAGCTGTTCCCCTTGGTCCCTGTCACCCAGAACCTTTTGCAGCAGCACAGAATCCATGAGGACAATCCCACAAAGGGGTTTTGCTGATCGGGGTGTTTTCCCTGTGCTGACCTGGGAATTTGTTTCATGCAGTGTCTGAATCCAGGGATTCCAGTCTCAGCCTCTCTGATCTCCACTGAGGATGGAGTTTCACTCCCCTCCTTCCCAGCTCTGACCTTCCCTCTGGGATGAGCCAGAATCCCAGGGAGCTGCATGGAGGAGCCTCAGCAGGGAATGGGGAGGCTCCTGAGTTGGTGCTGGAGCATCCCAGCTCCAGCTGCCGGGTGGAAGAGGGCTGGGATGGTGGGAGGGTGACACACCTGGGGTCTGTGCATTTCCTGTCCTCATGGGGGAGCAGCCCCCATCCCGCAGAGCTGAGGGGAGAGGGGGATCTGCCTGTGTGGGATCTGCCATGCTCCCTGCTCGTTCCAGGTGGGTGCTGAGGAGCTGTGCTCCCTGCTCAGCCAAGTCTTCCAGATCGTGTACACAGAGTCCACCATCGACTTCCTGGACCGCGCCATCTTCGACGGCGCCTCGACGCCCACGCGGCACCTGTCCCTGCACAGCGGTGCGTGTGTCCTGCTGCCCTCCCAGCCTGCTCCCAGGGCCTCTCCAGGGCCACACACGGCCACAGCCAGGCATGGCTGAGCCTGGAAAGGCCTCACAGACCCCCCAAGCCCACCCAGCCCCCAGCACTGCCAAGGCCACCACTGACTGTGTCCCCTAGTGCCACATCCACAGGGTTGGGGATCCACCCCTGCCCCAGGCACGCTGTTCCAGTGCCTGACAGTCCTTTCCATGAAGGAATCTTCCTGAGATCCAGTCTGAACCTCCCCTGGCACAATCTGAGGCCTTTTCTTCTCATCCAGTCACTCATTCCTGGTGTCTCCCCTTTCAGCCAAGTCAGGAATCACATTGTGTCTCTCCTGGCTTGGGAAGTCACCGAGTTTGTGCCTCTCACATTCCATCTCCCAAATTCTTTCTCTCCAGATGACTCTTCCACCAAGGTGGACGTGAAGGAGCCCTTCGAGGCGGACACCAGCACTTTGTGAGTGATCCCTGGGCCCTGGAGCTGGGATTAACCCGGATCTGCTGCCCTCGGCACATCAGGAAGCTCAGCTGAGCCTGGCAGGGCCTCGGGGGGGTTGGCACAGATCCTGGCCAGGCCTGGATTGTTCTGCCCTCAGCATTCCAGGCAGAGCCACATCCACAGCAAGCAGTCCCTCTGTCAGCACAGCAGGGTCACCAGCTGGAGCTGGGAGAAGGGTTTTCCCCAAAAACTTGTTGTTTGGGAAACTTTTCCCTCCTGGGTCACTGGAAACATCGACACTGTTTGTGGGGTGAAATCCTAACAGACAAACCATTGGTTCACATGGAGGGACGCTTTAGGAATGTTAAACATGGAGGAATTGTGAACGTTATTGAAAATGGCACGTTTAATCCCAAAGTATGGAGTTTGGGGATTGTTCCCTGTGCTGTTCCCAATGAGGAAGCAGCCAGAGGGATAATTCCCCATCAGGCCTTTGTTGTCACTGTCACCAAAGCAGTGTTTGGTTCCCTGGGAGCCTTGGGGTGCCCTCAAGAACTGGGGGCTTCAAAATCATGGAATACCCTGGGTTGGGAGGGACCCCAAGGATCAGAGTCCAACTCCTGGCCCTGCAGAAACCACCCCAAAGTCCCACCACCACATCATCCCCCTCCCCCCAGGGGCTCAGAGAACTCACCCGTGCCTGGTGTCAGCTCCTTTGCAGACACGCTGGAAGCAGGGGACACGTCCCCATCATCCCTCTCGGCGCGCCCGTCCCCGCACGTGACCACGGCCAGCGAGAGCGAGCTCAGCACCACGGCCACCGAGCTGCTCCAGGACTACATGATGACGGTGGGCTTTGGGATCAGGCCTGGGCTGATCCCAGGGATCAGGGGTGGGGGTGCAGGAGCAGCTCATCCTCCTCCTCCTCAGCCAGGCTGGCCTTGGAGGCCCTCATCATGGGCTCCTGTCACGGAATCTTGGAATGGTTTGGGTGGGAAGGGGCTGTAAGGATGACCCAATCCCATCCCTGCCATGGGCAGGGACACCTTTCAGTATTCCCAGGATGCTCCAAGCCCTGTCTAACTTGGTCTGGAGCACTTCAGGGATCCTGGGGCAGCCACAGCTTCTGTGGGAGAAATCCATTCCAGTCCCTCACTACCCTCCCAGCCAAGAATGTCTTCCCAGTATCCCATCTAAATCTCCACTTTTCCAGTGGGAAGCCATTCCCTGTGTCCTGTCCCTCCACATCCCTTGTCCCCAGTCCCTCTCCAGCTCTCCTGGAGCCCCTTTAGGCCCTGCAAGGGGCACTCTGGAGACTCCAGCCCTAGGAGCGGCTCCAGGGCCTCCTCTGGACTCTTCCTTCCCCATCATCCAAATCCCCTCATGCCCCAAGACCCCACGTGTCAGTCCCAGTGACCCCCCCAGCTCCCCCCTGGTGTTCCTGGCCCTGCCAGTGCCCCTTCCCAAGGTGCAGGTGCCATGAGGGCCGTGCTGTCCCCGCAGCTGCGCACCAAGCTGTCCTCGCAGGAGATCCAGCAGTTCGCCATGCTGCTGCACGAGTACCGCAACGGGGCCTCCATCCACGAGTTCTGCATCAACCTCAAGCAGCTCTACGGGGACAGCAGGAAATTCCTGCTCCTGGGTGAGTGCTGGCATGGCTCTGGAGGGGTGGCAGTGAGGGGTGAAGGGGTGGGGGTGAGGGGTGAGGCCTTGGGGTGCCACCACCAGAGGAGAAACTTCCCAATCCAGCTCTCCTGTGGAGATTCCTCGTTCCTGAGGGCAGCTGGTCCATCCAGCCCAGCTCATCCCCACGGCTTCAGGCTCTCCTCAGAGCTGTTCCCTGCTCCAGCCTGGCTGTGAAGCACCTGAGAACCTCCTCCACATCCAGGCAACCAAAGGCAGATCTGGGAATCTCTCTCAAACCTACAAACCTCCTCCAGAGCCAGGGAATTTAATTCAGACCTGGAAATCTCCAGAGCCAGGGGTATTTAAACAACCCGGCCTCTAATATCCTAGGAAAACAGGTCAGGAGCACAAAATCCTCCCAGGACAGGCGCAGTGTCTGACCACACCTGGGGCCTTCTCACCTGGCCTCTGATACCCAAGGAAAAGGAGTCAGGAATTTCAAACCCCCACAGGACAGGAGCAGTGTGTCTCACATGGGCCTCCTGGCCCTTGGGGACACCGAAGGGACAGGACAGATGTCCCTGATGGGACAAATTATTGGGATAAGCTCAGCAAAGCCAAGCAAGATGCTGGGTGAGGAATTAGATCGTTTGGAGCTCAGAAAATCCCACTTGAGCCGGATTTTGCCCTCAGTGAGCAGTGGCTGCGAGTCTCAGGTGTGAATAAACGGGGACCCTGAAGGTCCCTGTCCCTCCCAGAGGAGCACCTGGGCCCTCCTGAAAGGCTCAGAAGTGACACCCAGGTGAGGAATCCCCGGGGATCCCCGTCCCAGGTGCTCACCGTGCCGTGTCCCCGCTCCAGGCCTGCGTCCCTTCATCCCCGAGAAGGACAGCCAGCACTTCGAGAACTTCCTGGAGACCATCGGGGTGAAGGACGGCCGGGGCATCATCACCGACAGCTTTGGCCGCTACCGCCGCTCGCTGGGCGCCGCCTCCGCCTCCAACGGCACCGGCGCCGCCGGCAGCTCCGACGAGCAGTCGGTGCCCTCGGAGGAGGACGAGTGGGACCGCATGATCTCCCACATCAGCAGCGACATCGAGGCCCTGGGCTGCAGCCTGGACCGGGACTCGTCCTGAGGGAGCCCGGGAACTGCAGCTGCTCCCGCCTGGAACTCGGGGCTGCCCTCCTGGGACACGGAGTTACCCTGGGGGGAGACGTGGGGCTGCCCCCCGTGGGGATGTGGAGCTGATCCCAGGGGGATCCTGGGACATGGAGCTGCCCCTGGAGGGATCCCGGAACAGGGAGCTGCCCTCAGGGGGATCCCAGGACACAGAGCTGTCCCTGGAGCTGCCCTCAGAGGGGACATGGAACAGGGATCTGCCCCAGAGGGACTCTGGAGCTGCGATTGGATGGGCCCAACACCAACCTGTGCCCTCATGGAGATCCTGAAACATGGAGCTGCCCACAGAGGGATCCCAGACCCCTCCTGCAGGATTTGGGGGCTCCAGCAGGATGTCTTCCTGCCCCAGCCTCCTTAACAGCTCCAGGGGTCACCAACTGGGACTTGGGGGACAGATCTGGATTTGGATTTTGGGGACAGATCTGCTCCTGAGGGATGCCCTGAGCATTGGGATCTGTTCCCAGGGGGTTGGGTCTGCTCCCCCCCAGTTTACAGTTTGCACAGCGGGTCCCCCAGAACTGCCCCCACAATGAAGTTTTACCACAATGTGAACTTTTCCACCCTCTCATCCATGGTGTTGGAACATTCCTGAACATTCCAGCTCCCCTGCTCTGGGATTCCCCACAGTCACTGCCCCTCTCCTCACCCCCCCTGGGAGTCCTGCTGGGGGCAGGAGCTTGCCAGGACCCCCCCCTTCATCTGCATCCCCTGGGGAGGCTCCCACCCTGAGTGGGGTCCCCAAATGGGCTCAGGGATCCCCAGTGACCCCACAGCCACACCCAGGGGGCTCTGTCCCCTCCCCCCCTCTGGAGCCAGACGCTGACTCAGCAGTTTGGGGATCCAGCACCTCCAGCACATTCCAGAGGCCTCGGCCCCAAATCCTCCCCAACCCCCAGTGCCCGTGACCCCTCTGCACCCAGCACGGCCCCACTGGGGTGTCCCCCACACCCACCACTGCCCTTACTGGTGACCCCCACTTCTCCCAGGGGCTCCCCCAGCCCCTCCTCCCTCTGGAGTTCTCTGGTGTCCCTGGAGCTGAGGCACTGCCGGGCACTCACCTGGGGGACACAGGGGGAGTGTCCCCCATCCCACAGCCCTTCCCCTTCCAGCACCAAGAACACGGAGAACGGGAGGGGAACTTTTTGACAAATGGGATTTGCGGACTGAGTTCCCTCCCTTCCCAGCCCTGGGAGCTGGGGGGCTTCATTTCCATCCGGGTCTCTGCCACCCCCCAAATCTGGAGGGGAGGGGAGGGGGGTATGCGTGTTCCCCAGTGATGCTGGGAGCACCCCACGGTGCGGCCACTCCCCCAAAACCTGTCCTTCCACCCCAGTTACACCCCTGGGCACTGCCCCCCATCCCACTGCTGGAAAAGGGGCTCCCCAGCATCAAGCCTGGGAGGCGAGGTGCAATCCAAGGAGTGCGGGAGGCCTTTATTGAGCAGTCCAGGGGGCCAGGAGGAGGATGGGGGGCAGGAGGAAGGATTTGGGGGGGCTCTGTGCATCTATACAGGGGGCCAGGACACCCCCGGCCGCTACATGGTCAGTTCCTGTGGGAGAGAGCAGAGTCAGGAATTCCGGGGTCACCCCCAATTCCCCCTGGGTTAAGGGGGGTTCTCAGCCCCAATTCCTCCTGGGAAAGGGGGGGTCCCAGCCCCAAGTCCCACTCACCATGATGGCATTGACGATGTCGTTGTTGTTGTGCCGCAGGGCCCGCACGGCCTTGGGCCGTGACACGTTGGCCTGTGCCATCACCAGCTCGATGTCCCTCACCTCCAGCCCCGTCTCGTCCACCTGGGGGGAGCACAGAGCTGTCACACCCCACCCGTGGCACACACCCAGCCCTGAACCCCAGGGATCCCCCTGCACCCCTCCCCTCCCAGGCCACAAATCCTCAGCCTGAGCCATCCCCAGCTCAGCACCCTGCACCTCCAGCCGTGTCCCATCCACTCCAGGGGGTCACAGCACTGTCACCCCCCCACAGCAGCCCCCAGCACTCACCTCCTCCTCCTCCTCACTCTCCTCCTTGATGGCCAGGGCAGGGGCAGCGTCAGTCACCAGCGCCGAGTGCTCCAGGGGCACCTTGAACTTCTCAGCTGCCGCCTTGTGCACTTGCTGGGACAGGTCCTCGATCTGGGGGGGACACGGGGGCAGCACAGCCACCCCCCGGCCCGGACCCCCCCC
>VZTZ01014282.1:22067-37378 GCA_013400955.1 Drymodes brunneopygia
AGCCTTCTCAACTGCTCTGTCAGCCAGGCCATGTCTGATATTCCCTGGGGTTTCTCTGGATGGATGAGCCTTACAGTGCATCATTGCCATCTTCTGAGGTAGCTGCATGCCCTCCAACAATCTCTGGATTACTTGTCCATGTTTCCCTTGGAGGTTTGCAGCCCTCTCTCTTTCCAAGTGGCTCCATGGGCATGGAGCACTCCAAAAGCAGATTTGGAGTCAGTGCCTGAGTCCCATCCTGTGAGAGCTCTGTCAGAGCAATCAGCTCTGCTCTCTGAGCTGACGTGCTGGGGGTCAGAGCTGTGGCCTTTCTTACCCCGTGCTGAGTTTCCACTGCATTCCTGGCTTTTCAGATTCCACCTTCCACAAAGCTGCTCCCATCCATGGCGAGTTTGCAATCAGCTTCTTCCAGAGGAGTGTCCTGTAGATCTTGACTGGAGTTCACCTGTTCAGTGGTGGGTTCTGCATTCCGAGTCCACCCTGCATTGTCCACTTCCTCTGATCTTTCTGCTTCAGGTTCAGGATTCTGTAACAGATGAACCTGGGCCTCCAAGGCCTTTTCTTCAGTAATATGAACTGTTTGGTAACACCAGCCAACCAGAAAAGTTGTTGATGAATACCAATAAATGCTTGCATTAATTACAGCTGGGTGATTCCATAA
This sequence comes from Drymodes brunneopygia, assembly GCA_013400955.1. Taxonomy (NCBI): domain Eukaryota; kingdom Metazoa; phylum Chordata; class Aves; order Passeriformes; family Petroicidae; genus Drymodes; species Drymodes brunneopygia. The sequence goes on from VZTZ01014282.1 coordinate 22,729, forward strand.
AATCCATTTCCCAATGTTTCTCAGGGGTTATTCCTTGCTTTGTGCTTCCTCTCTGTATTTTCTTTCTTATTTTTGGGTGATTAACACAGCAAATGAAAAACTTTTAACTACTCTGTCTGCAAACTTTGCATCTTGCATCCAAAGAGTTTTTTTCTAGAAGCAGTGATGCATCTGCTCCTGTGTGTGTCTTTTGATGCAGCCATTTAAACTGGATTTCCAGTATCTCCAGGAGCTGCTTTCCAGGTGTTTCCCACCACCCTTCTTCATTTTTAGTACAGGTAAGCTGTTCCACTCATTGTTCCTCTCCTTTGGTATGCTTTGTTGGAGATGAATCTACACAGGTTTGTGGAATCAAAGCTCCTTCACGACTTGGTTTCCTCAATGCAGCTTCTTCCACTGATGGAGCTGCTCTTCTATTTCCCTTTACAACATCCTTTTCCTGGGGGGCTTTGCAATGTATTATTGTGGTGTTCTTTGGCTGAAGAACTGCTTTCAGTATCTTTGGAATTCCAGGTACATATTTTTCTGAACTCCCCTGTGAGTTCAGAACTCCTTGCTCTTTCCAAACTGCTCCATGAGCATGGACTGTGCCAAAGGCATGTTTTGAGCTGGTATAAATATTGACTTCCTTTCCTCAGCTCGATACCAGGGCCCAGTGAGAGCTCCCAGTTTGGTTTTCTGGGAAGAGCTGTTCATGAGCAACGGGCTGCTTTCCAATCCCTTCGTGGCAGTGGCCACAGGGTGCCCAGATTTCCGATCTCCATTTACCCTGATGCTGCTTCTGTCAGTAAAACCCTGCACAGCTGGCAGAGCAAATCCCTCCCCAGCAATGGCAAAAGACATTCTGGCATGCAGGAGAAGTGATGGGGTCATTTTGTGTTGCCAGGTGTGAATTCCACGGGTTGTGAAGTGGTCTGAGGGATTACCTGCTCCTGAGGAATTTCCTCTCTGTTTTTGCTTAAAGGTCCTTCACAGAAACTACAGAATGAACTGCTCCAGTATCCACTAGAAAATCCATTGTTTCATTCCCCAGCTTAACTGGAATCAAAGGATTGGACAGGGAAATAGGAGATGCCTCTGGTTCCCTTCAGTCCAGCCCAATTTCTGCATCCTCTGATTATCCCTTCTGTCCATTTGTAAGTCTGGGATGCTCCTTTTCCCAGTGCCCATCTGTCTGCAACGGGCACCCCGACACTTTTGGGGAGGTGTTAATCCCCACCCTCATCCCTGAAATTGCCTGCCCCTGACAACAGATTCAGTAATTTCTCTTGGCTCTTCTCCTTCTCTCCTACCCCTTCCCTGTCCTTACAGGCATCACTTGGGAAAGAACCAGCCCCTCCACTTCTTCTCTACTCTGGAGTTTCTTTCAAATACCAGGTGCCAACTGTCCCCCCCAAAAAAAGCCTGTTAAACAGCATCCTGCTTCCTTCCCTTGCTGGATCTGGATCCATCCATTTGGGAGCCACTTCACACAATCTTTCATAAAAAGCCAGTGGAGACTTCTTTGCTCCCTCTTCCCTTCATACAACTTGGAAAGGTGTTTCAGTTTCTTCACCTCCTCTTGGAATCACAATAAAATATTTCTGATATAATTCTAGTGAATCTCACCAGCACTCTGATTGAGATCCTACTCTGGGTCATTCTTAGGATGAAATTTGTGAGGATTTGGGATGCCATGAACCTTTTGATGTAATTCTATTTTCCTAACTCCTTCTTCTCAATCCTTTTCTAAGCTGCTCTCCATTCCTCATGGGGAAACAAATATTCCAGGAGAGCCTGGGTATCCTCCCAGTTTGGATTGAGTTGACATCATGGTTTTAATCACACTACACATCCCAGCAGGATTTCTGGGGTATGGCCCTGCTCGCTGCTTCTGATTCAGCAAGTCTGGAGTGGGACTGGCACCTGCACATCCACTGCCTCTCCCTCAGGTCCATCTGCTGCCCTGAACGTGCTTCTAATTCCTCTTGTAACTTGCCTTTCTCCCTGATCCTGCTGGAAACAGGGGATGTGTCAAAACCCCTCCCAGATCCACTGCCCACCTCCAGCTTTGATCCTTGTGTTGGAGGAGCTGCCAAGAATTGGACTTCAGGTTTTTGTCTCTTTTATCTTCTTGTCCCATACCACAAGTATATTTCCCTTATTCTCTTTTCTTCATTTCCCAAAGAATATATTCCATTTTTATACTTTTGCATCTACTAAACCACATTTTTTCCTTACTTTACTTATTATTTCTTAAAGTGAAAACCAGATCTACATCAGGGACTTCATCCCATTCATTTTTCCTCCTACAAAGTAACAGCAACTCTAAAATTGTATTATATTTTAAAGACCTGTTGTTTTCTGGCCTTTTTTCACCATCATCTAATTCAGAATGAGGCAACCATCGATTACAGTATCTTTTCAATTTATCTTGAGTCATAGGGTCACCCTGACTCTTCAGGATGCATCCTAGAGGAGAGCAAAGTGGAATTTCTACAGAAGCAGAGGAATCCATTCCAGTTGTGGAATTTCCAGTGTTTCATGCACTATCCCAATGCACACATCCAAATCCCAGTTTTCACATCACCAGCTCTGCATGTGAAAACATGTGAGCAAACACCAAAAATCCAACACGTGCATCACCAAATGGTAGAAACAAAATATTTTTTTCTTCAGTTTATGCAGAGCCCAACCCCAAAATTCTGCACCTTGGCTATTCCCAACCACCCCCTTCACCGAAGGGTTTCACCTCTAGAGGTGTTTCACCTCTAGAATTTGTTGTGCCATGGAGTCACTGATGTCCTGGGGCTGGGACTGCTCATCCAAAGCACCTGATCACGAGTTTGGTGTGCCCTGGAATTCGTCCTGCCAAGCCCCTTTGCCTGGGGTAGCCACTCAGTCTGGGCAGGGCACTCTGGCTGTCCCACCTGGGCCATCAAAACCAGCTGTGGGCTTCCTGGTATGCACTGACAATCCACAAACCAAGGCAAGGGATTTCTGGTTTTATTCCAGTTAGTGCAGAGCCAGGAGCTGAGGGTTTCCCCTCCTCCCTGAGCAGCAGAACTTTACACTATTTATACATTTGAGCAAAGAACCAGCATTCATTAGTTACTGATTACAGAACTCTTTTATTAATTAGGACTCAATCTCCTCTTTGCTGGGTGTTCCTCCCTCCTCATACTGATCATCCACAGGTGCAGCTCCTTCCTCCACTTGATTCGGGGTCCACTCTGAGCAGGTGGTCAGTGAGTGAGTGATTGTGATCTCCTGTTGCCAGAATTACCTTTTCCCCTGGTGCTGCTGAGTCCTGCTGATGACACTCCTGGTGCCTCTGGTCCAGACAGCCCATTGCTCGTGGGACAGTCTTCCCTTTTCTTTAAAAGAGAAGATTAGCTGAGCCCACGAGGTTTATGATGCAATTACTAACCCCCAGTGTCCAACTACAGCTACTGAGGGACATGAGGGACAACAAAATCCTCAGTGGTGACTCTGAGTCAGGGAGGCAGCAGTGACATCCCTTCCCAGTGGGTCCAGGTGGACACAGCCCACTGGCTGGGGAGGGGAAGGGAGGGGGGAGCCCTCCCCTCCATGAAGTGTGGAGAGCTGTGGATGCAGCACCCTGGCCAGGTTAGGGCTTCCTGGGGTGAGAAGGATGTGACATTTGGAGTCCAGGAAAGGGTCAAAGCAATGCCAAAGGGACTGGAGCTGCATGAGGACGAACTGGAATGTTTTGGGGTATCTCTGTGTCCACTTGCCTAACGGGAGGGAAGGAGGAGGGAGCCAGGCCCTTCCCAGTGGAGCCCAGGGACAGGACCAGCAGCAGCAGGCACAAAGTGGCCTCCCAAGATTTCGGGTTTTTTGCAGTGAGGCCGATCACACAGGGCACGTGGAATGGGCTGCCCAGAGGGGTTGTGGTCCCTCCACTTGGGAAGCCACCCACAGCTGCATGAGGGGCAAGAGGCCCCTAGAGCCCCACCAGCCCCAGCCCTGCTCCTTGGGGTTGGCTGAAGCAGGCTGTCCAAGTCAGTGTCCAATCTGGTATAAATATCTCTTGGGAGGGATCATCCCACTACAGTTCTTCTTGCCAGCATGGCCTTCCAGCTCCAGGCTACTCGTGCCCTGGTGGAATTTCCCCTTTCAAGTCCCAGCAGACACAGCATGAGCAGCTGGGGCAGGGTCTGGAGCTGGGAAACTCCAGCCTTGAGCTCGCTCCCAAAGGCTGTGCTCCCCAACCCCTCTGCCCCTCGGTGCAGCCTCTTACCAGAGCCCCTGAAAGCAGCTCACCTGAAACCTGGGGGCTGCACATGCTTCCAGCACTGAGCTGCCTGCCCTCCTGCCTGCCCTGAGCACTGACCTCCACTGCTGTCACACCCCCACGCAGTCCCTCCCAGGTACACCATCAAAAACATCACTTCCTGCTCCAGCCCTGCCGTGCTGCCCATCCAGCAGCCCTTGGGACGTTATCACATAATTTTGGGCTGGTTTAGGTCGGAAGGGACACTCGGTCCCACCCACTGCCACGCACCAAGCTGGAGGCCCCGGTGAGGACCAGGGCCACCCACAAGGAGGCTGAACCTCCCCCAGCTGCCTCAGAAGGCTTCATCCCTGTCCTCCTGGTTGGGGGCCTTAAACACGGCCCACCACAGTGCCCCCCTCCCCACCCACGACTCCAGCCCTGATCCACTCAGCAGCACCGTGTGTCCCCCACTCATGGTGCTCCCACATGGGTGGCCATGTCCTCCCAACAAGGGCCTGTGTCTGTCCCTCCCCCAGCTCCCAGCCTCACCCCCATCCTGGGGAGGGACAGCTTCCCTGCTCATGTCCCCACCTGTGGGCAGGTGGGTGCAGCCCCCTGTGCCTGGCTCACTGGTGGTGAGGACCCACTGCTCCCATCCCTCTGCCCCCTTTGCTTCCTACTGCTCCCACACCTGAGGGGCTGTGAGCACTTCATCCCCCCTGAAGAATGTGGTGTGTCACCCGCTGACCCAGGGACACACACAGCCTTGTTCCCAGTGCTGGGGGGTTTGTACTGCTGGCCCAGCTGCTCCTACCCAGCCCTGGCTCAGCTCATCCTGTCTCCTACTCCTGAGCCCTTTCTCCCTTCCCAGTGAGCCCTTTCCCTATTCCCGGTGAGTCTGTTTGCTCCCTCCTGATAAACCCATTCCACCACTCCTAATGAGTCTGTTTCCTCATCCCTGGTGAGCCCCTTCTTCATTCCCACGTTCCCACTGAGCCCATTCCCCCATTCCCTGTTCCTGGTGAGCCCGTTCCCAGTGAGCCCGTTCCCAGTTTTCCCAGTCCCTGGCCCTGCACAGCCCCAGCTGCCCCCACCCCGCACTCGCTCACGCCTCGGGTTTCCACCACGTTTTATTACAAAATCGGCGCAGACCCGGTCCCGGGGCCGGCTCCGCTCCCACTCGCCCCGGCGCTGGGGCTGAGGCGGGTTCAGCCCGTGCCGGTGTCGGTGCCGAGCGCCTCACAGCGCAGAGGCCGAGGCGGTGACCGGAGGCCGGTGCAGCCCCAGGGTTACAGGGGGTTCGGGGTGTCCGGGAATTCCGGGGGGAGTCAGCGCCCCACGGCGTCGAGGATGCGGCGGTTGGAATCGGCGCGGGCGCGCTGGCTCTGGGCGCGGGCGAGCAGCAGGAGATGCCGCAGGAGGTGGAAGGTGAGGTCAATGGAGAGCGGCGGCTCGTCCCGCCGCCCTCGCCACGGCCCCGGGGGCGGCGGCGCCAGCGGCGGCCAGAGCGGGTGGTCCTGAGCCCCGGTCCCGGCNGCGGGTACCCGGCGGCGGGACGGGGCTGAGGGACAGAGGGGCGGAGCGGCAGAGCCTGCCCTCCGCGCCTTCGGGAGCCACCACTCCGGTTCTTTTCTGACGCCCGCCAAAGAGACACGGCCGGGCCGGGGCTGGTGGAAGCTAAACCTCGCTCCCACGGTCCCCCGGCTTCCCCGGTCCCCCTCCCGGCTCTGCCGGATCTGCAGTCTCGTTCTCCGCCGCTGTCCGCGGTGCTGAACGGCCGGGACGCGCTGGGGCACCGGGGCCGGTGACCGGGCCGGGCCGGCGAGGTATACAGGTGAGCTCCCGGTGAGCCCTCAGCGAGCTGGACTGGGCTGAACCGCGGCTTCACGGCGCGGAACCCTCGCGTTCCCGGGCCGAACGGCCGCGTCGAGCAGCGGTGTCCAAGTAAGGACCCGGGGAGCGGGGGGAGATCCGTGGGCGGGCTCGGGACACCCCGAGCACCGGCAGCTCCGGGACAGGACGGTCACGGGTGGGGGCCCCCAGCCCGGCTGCGGCTCAGTGTCCCAGGCAGAGCGGGCGGTGCCGAGGTCAAACCGCGGGGCCGAGGCCGCAGACGCCCCGAGCACAGCGGCAGCACCGGCCAAGTCCTCTGAGTCATAGAATGAAGGCACCGGAGCCGGCAGCGCCGTGCTGGATGCAGGGTGTTCCGTCGGGGCACCGCCACCGCTGCCAAACGGTGAGGTGGCTGCTGGGGCTTCACACTACTGTTGGCAGCTCCCCTGAGTGCACCACACTGCTGGCATTCCCTCCGAGTGCTCCACACCACTGGCAGTGCACCCCGAGTGCCCCACACCGCTGCCAGCACACCCCCGAGAGCACTGCCTGCTGCCAGCAGCGTGGCTGAGCTGACACCCAGCGCCGATGCTGGTGCAGGTACCAGATCAGGCTCCTTGCACAGTGCCAGTGCGGGGCAGAGCCGGGCACAGAGGCTCAGCCTGGCCCCTCGCACGGTGTGTCCCGCCCCAGGTGGCACAGGGGTGCTGGGGCACGGCCCTGCCCGCAGCGAGCAGCACACGGTGCCGTGCCCCCGTGACGTGATCCGGCATGAAGGCTGGCACCTGGCACCGCTTCCTGCAGCGGCAGGGCAGAGCCCCCAGCAGGGGCTGGGCTCAGCCCCCCGAGCCCTGGCAGCCCCATGCTGTGGCGGCTGCTCCTGGGGACAAGTGGCTCATTCCACGTGGCTCTTGCCATGCTCGCAGCTCTCTCATTGCTGACAGTCAGAGCCTCCTGCACCCCCAGAGGGAGCTGCAAGAGGCTCAGCACCTCAGAGCTGCGAACTCCTGCCATCCACAGCACCCACCCCACTGGCCGTAGAGAGCTTGAGCCCCACACAGAACCCGAGGCCCCCCAATGTATTGGTGCCATCCGTGCATGGTGCATCATCTGGCCCCAGTCCTGTGCTGCTCCACTGAGCGCTGCTGGGGGAAATTGGGCTGCAGCTGCAGCCCCTCCTGTCCCCTGCCTCACCCCTCAGGCCTGCAGCTGCAGCCCCTCCTGTCCCCTGCCTCACCCCTCAGGCCTGTGCAGGATTTGCCTCCTCTGTGCTTCAGGTTGTACCCACCTGGCTGGAGCAGCCCCAAAGCCGAGGTCGGCACAGAACCAGTCTGGGGGGAGGATGAGGCTGGAAGAACCGACGGTGAATCCCCTCATCCCCTCCACGAAGGCCATGCTGGCAGAGCCCAGCTGGTGCTGCCAGCTGGGGATGGCTCTGTCCAGCTGTGTGGGGCTGCAGTAGTGCAGGTGAGGGGGCTCCACAGAAATGAGAGGAATCACCATGGTCCCACCATGGTCTCTACTTGGAGCCCTGATCAGGATGTGCTGGGCAGGGACACTGTGGGAGCTGGATTGTATCTGCTCACCGCCAGCATAGGGTGACCATGAACACCCTTCCCCAGGGGCAGCACCACGTGGTGGCAGCCCTGCAGGACTTCTCTCTGGCAGGACAGGCAGGCTTGTCTCAGACATGGCACGGGTGGATTGTAGCCCTGTCCCAGACACAGTTGGCTCCAGACACACCCCCAACCCTTTCTGAACCCTCCCCTGATGCATAGCCCTACATCAAGCACGCCCTGACCCTGGGGGGACTCTGCACCCAGCATCAGGACTGGCTCCATTGACCTCATTTTACTGCTCTGCAGCTGTAGAGGCACCATAACAACCTACAGAACAACTGCAGTGGGACCTGATGGCCCCCTAAACCACCATACACCCTCTGCCAGAGCCCGCTCCCCTCTCTAGCCTGTGGGGCAGACCTCCCCCAGCAGCCTGCAGTCCCTAGCCCCATGCTCGGTACCTTGAGATGAGGCAGAGGATCTGTGGATCTGTAACAGAACAGTTGCTCTGGAGCCACATCTTCTGGGTCTGGGGGGCACGAAGGCCACAAGCCCCAGGGCCATGGGAATCAAGAGTGAAGACCATGATTTATTGATGCTCTGACTGCCCACAGCAGAGCCACAGCAAACCCCATTTTTAGGGGGAGCATCCCCAGCCTGCAGTGACCCCAGTTCTGTGCCCATGGCACAGCCAGCCCAGGGCCAGCCCTACTCCATTTCCGCTCCTCTTTTCCCCCAGGATGTGCCATGGGGAAGGTCAGAGTGACACTCGGGGCAGGAACACCCCGTGTGCAGGCAAGGACTCAGAAATGATTGAGCACAGATGCAGAAAGCGCATCGTGGGCAGAGCTGCTGCACAGCATGGCCAGAGCAGATCCAGGCCTGTGTTGGCACCATCTTCTCCCTGGGACACTGGGGGCTGTGGCCATAGGGGATGGTGCTCCCCTGAGGGAAGAGCAGGACAGTTGCTGCCAGGACCCTGCGTGACCCAGCCTGTCCACAGCCACGTGCCCACTCTGAGGGCTCCAAGCTGTGCTGGGGTCAGGGCACAGCCTGGGGACAGGGATGGGACACGGCTTCTGCCTCACATCCGATTCGCTTTCCAGGACAGGTAGCAGTTCCAGACGATGGCAACACATTGGACAACAGCCAGCCTGGGGACACAGGGGACAGGGTCTGCAGCTGCCAGCTCAGGGGGCCAGGGACTGGGGCCAGGGCAGTAACACTACCTGTGCTGCAGAGGCACGAAGTAGAAGTTCGCGATTTGCACGGGTGGCCAGATCTGGGCAGAGAAGGGGAGGAATGGTGAGGAGCCCTGCCAGGGTCCCCACACCACGCCCACCCCTGCCTGGCACTCAGGGTGTCCCACAGAGCCCACGGCAGCCCCACGGAGGAGATGGGACAGAGACAGGGACACAGATCTGCCAGCACTCACACAGTAATTGGTCATCAGGGCATCCAGGTAGTCCTGCAAGAAAATGGAGGTGTGAGCACTCAGAGGGCCCCATCCCTGCCACTGGTCCTCCCAGCTCCACACTGCTGGGCACGGAGCCCCTGCAGCCCTGCCCATGCCTTCCCACAGCTGTGTCCATGAGCCTGGCAGGGAGAGGTGACCAGAACTGTCCCCAGTGACAGCCCTTTGTGCCATAGCCAGGGCACAAGGGCAGATGGCTCAAGTCCCCAGCGTGGGCTGTGAGCCCCTTTCCAGGGGCAGAGATGGAGAAGGGCACTGAGCTGGGGCAACTCCTTTGGGAGCCCAAGGTGCTGCCTTGTCCTCGTGCCACAGCCATGGCCCTGTCGCATCCCTGTCCCATGGCAGCAGGACAAGTCCCTCATGCAGCTTGGCCGTGACTCAGCCAGGAGGCCGGGCTCCTCCCGGCGCTGGCCAGCAGCCCAGGACGGGGTGAGCGGGTGCGGGGTGATGGATGCTCTGCTGACGCTTCCTCTGCGTGGGGAGAGGCGGATGCGCCCCCAGCCAGGGGTGAGGGTGCTGCCAGCACTGCTGCCCAGCCCCCAGCCCATCGGCCCCTTCCAGGTCAGGGCTCGCCAGGAGCCACAGCTCGCACGCATCACCGACCACAGCACCATTCCCTGGGGAAGGCGAGGCACGATCAGGATACAGCAGGGGAAGATGGATGGGAGTGCTCAGAGTGCTGCCTGCGCCCAGCATCTGTTCATGTGTGCCCTTAGGGTGCCTTGGAGCACCCCACAGCCTGGCTGTGGCTTGTGTAGAGCCTGGAGAAAGCAGAGGTGATGTGATCCTGCCCTGGGATCCGCTTCCTGCACTCTGGGGCAGGATGAGGGGCACGTACTAGCAGCCCAGTGGGGAGCAGGCTGGTGACTGGGTATCCCCATGCAGAGGAAGGAACCCTGTGTGGTGGCACTCAGGCAGAGCTCCGGCCAGGCTAGGGCCCTTTGCATGCAGCTCCAGCAGCATCAGTGAGCGAGGCTGGTGCTGCCACTCCTGGCAGCCACGCGACCACCCCAGCGTGCCTCATCCTGTGGCAGGTGGGCACCCACTCCCCAGTGACTCACTCTGGACACGCTGACTCAGTGTTCACACTGGTTTCCAGCAATTACAGCTAATGGGAGTCATCTCGGTAATTGCTCTGGAGACCCAGCCAGGAGCAGGGCTGGACAGCATGCCCATGGCACCCGTGTCTGGCCCAGGGGGGACCCCAGTACTTGCCCACAGGACACCCATGCCACAGGAACTGGCCCTGGCACCAGTGCTTGGACCGGCAGCACTGGGCACCCAGCACGCCCAGGGCCCTGGGACCCCGTGCCTGGGCATGGACACAAATGGGAGCAGCTGTCAGGGCCAGCACAGCTGGAGGAGCTGCCAGTGCCCCACAGCTGCCCAGGGCCCCTCAGTGCTGCCCAGGGCAGCAGCACATACCTGCTGGATCTTGGACCAGTTCTCCTGCACCGACAGCCCATTCACGGCCCCCGTGACAGCCAGGAAGCAGCCAAGGAAGCACGGTGCAAAACCCCCCTGTGAGAGAGGAGCCCCGGCTGATGCTGAGGAGCTTGTGGTGCCTGGAGCCAGGCTGGCCGTGGGCAGCCCCTGCAAAAATGCCCACCCAGCCCTCCACTGCCGTGGGGCTGGGCCCAGCTCAGGCACTGGGCTCTCAGAGCAGGATGGAAACCTGCCACAGGGACATGGCTACCCCCAGTGCCCCAGTCCCACACAACACCCTCACCCATGTCACACCAACCTGGTCCAGGACCACCTTCTTCACAGCCACAACTTTTGTGTTCCCTGGGATGAGCCAATCCAGGATCCTGTACCAGCTGCCCACAACAGGGCCCTGCAGGAGCCAGGGGGTGAGGAGCAGCATCTGCCCTCACTGGTCACAGGGGTCAGGGCTAGGGGCCTCCAGGGCTGGTTACATGGCCGTGCTCCAGCTCTGGACTACCAAGACAAGCTTGTCCTATGCTGCTCCATGGAACTGGCCCTGCCCATGGCTGCCGCAGGTGGCACCAGGATGGCCCAACTCACACTGCCCCATCCCATCCCATCCCATCCCATCCCATCCCATCGTGCTGCCACTCACCACGAAGCAGAAGCCGATGGCCATCATTTTCAGGGTGCGGGGGCACTGGTGCCCGTGCAGCCCCCGCTGCTCCACCAGCTGCTGTGCAATCACATCCCCCGCTCCCATGAGGGCCCCTGCAACCAGCACAGCCCATTTAGACGGGTGAGACCCCTGTGTGACCTGCCCAGGGCTGGGTCCCCTGCCCCAGGATGCCTGAGCCTGTTCCATCTCTGTCCCAGCTGCAGCTCCCCACCTCCTGCCCCAAAGCCCATGGCACAGGGGTCTCACTGCCGAGTGCCTCAGGCCTCTCAGGACACCACAGCGTCCCTGGCCAAACGGTGTCCAGCTGCATCTCTTCCCTGTGACGCGGGCATGGGGCTGAGCCATCACTCATGGTCCAAGGTGCCTGGGGCTCTCAGAGCAGAGCCTGCCCAGCTGCTGTACACGATCTCCACCCCAGCCTTTCCCACATCAGCCCCAAACTTCTCCCTGGACACTGGGCAGGCTCTGCCGACTGTGATCCCCTCCCTGGAGAGCAGCTCTCTGCCTGTGTCCCCCCCGCACCAGCCAGGATGGACAAAACGTGCTCCCCACTGTCCCGGCTGTCCCAGCCCCTTGCCACAGCCGGCTGCTGGCACAGCTCCTGGTCCTGTTTCCAGATCAGTGTCCCCAGTGGGGTGCTGCCCGGCTGGGTCTCTGGCAGTTCCTGCTTCATCCTACACCCCTGACCCCTTCGACGCAACTCAGCCGGCCCGGTGCTGCCCCCCCGGCCCTGGCGGCTCCTGCTCACTCCGCCCGCTCCCCCTGGGATGGTTCCCTGGCAGGTCTCCAGCCCCGCTGCCACCCTGCTCCGTCCTTGGAAGCCCCGAGCGCAGCAAACCCTCAGCCTGGCGGCCACAGCAGCCCCACAGCCCCAGCCACAACCAGCTCGGTACCAGCCCTGTCCCAGGGACTCCCTCAGTGGTTCCTCGTGCACAAGGGCCCGGCTCCCTGTCCCCACACCATGCCATGGGGTCCTGGAGCTCACCGGCAGGGCCAGCCCAGGCTCTGCAGCCCCACAGAGCTGCTGCACTCCCAGCAGCACCACCTGCTGCTTCACAGGCTCAATCTCCCACCCCAGAGCAGCCCCAGGAGCGCAGGGTCCATTCCCCAGCCCTGAGAGCCCCTGCACCCCCCATGATGGCAGAGCAGTCCCACCAGCTCACGGGCCACCACGGCAAGGGGCAGGGGGGCGGCAGGGGCTGGACTCCAGGCCAGCACAGCCAGAGCAGGGGCTGCAGTCCCAGGAGCTGGGGCAGGGGCACAGCACTCATGGAGAACACAGCAGGCACTGCTGTCACTCAGCCGGTGCTGAAGGCTCTGGGTACAGTGCCCAGCAGTGATGAGGCTGTGCCGGGAGGGACAGACCTGTCTGTGCATCCCTGCCTGGGCCTGGGGATGCAGCCAGACCCAGCCCCTGCAATGGCTTTGGCAACAGTGCCTGCTCAGGGTGCCACCAGCACAGCCCAGCCACAGCTCCTGTGCAGGGCTGGAGCCTCCATCCCAGCCAAGCCTGGTGCCCAGGGTGCTGAGCCGACCCCCCAGTTGCAGTTCTTGTCACCAGAGGACTCTGAATGGGGCCCAAACCTAAGTAGGGCACCATCCACATGCCCAGGGCATTGCCATGGCAGGAGCAGGGCACTGCTCTCCACAGGCAGGGAGGGACAGCAGGGTCACGGCTGCAGGCACGTGCTACTGCCCACTGTGTCCAGGCCCTGCTGGCAGCCTGGCCCAGGGCCCAGGATGCAAAGCCCTGCCTGACCCCGGAGCCCTCGAACAGCAGCTTGGCCAGCAAGTGTGGCTGGACACAGTGGGCACAGCCAGCTGCCAGCAGCTCCCTGGCCTGTCCCCAGCTGGCAGCACTGGGGTCTCTGGGAGCAGAGAGAGAAGGCAGGGCTGGACGTTGGGATGTACCTGGCACAGGGCACAGAACCTGGGAAGCTGCATGGGCCATTGTACAGCCAGCAGCTGAGGGGCTGAGCCTGGTAGGAGCTCCAAGGAGAGCAGGAGCCCTCATGTCCCCCTGGCTGGAGCTGGGCCCCTGCTGCAGCACAGAGAGCCCAGCCTGATGGCAGAAACTTCTGGGCTGGGGGAGCCACACCCAGCACCAGCCCAGCATCCACGGAGAGGCCGTGCCCCGCTACAGCTCAGCCCTGCACCCCTGCAGGCTGACAGAGCCCTGAGGGGCAGGGGCTGTGCCCCACCAGTGCCAGCCGAGGGGCAGGGGCTGTGCCCCAGCAGTGCCAGCTGAGGGGCAGGGGCTGTGCCACAGCAGTGCCAGCTGAGGGGCAGGGGCTGTGCCCCAGCAGTGCCAGCTGAGGGGCAGGGGCTGTGCCCCAGCAGTGCCAGCTCCCGTGTGCAGCAGCAACAGGCAGAGCAGAGTCGGGGCCAGAGGCAGCCCTGGGCAGCCCCCCCAGCTCCACAGCAGCCTCGGCCAAGCACAGGGGACGTGCTGCCAGCAGCAGCGGGTGCCGCAGGCGCCAGCAATAGACTCCATGACATCCGATAAAAATAACAGCGGGAACAGCAAAGCGCCCTGGCACGGCCCCAGCAGCCGGGCAGGGGGGCAGCGTGCCACCCCCCCGCGGGTACCAGGGCTCAGGGCCAGTGACTGCACAGGGAGGGGAGCCCCCAGCCCAGCAGGGGGGTTGTGCTTTCCCAGCATCCTGGGCTGGTGGGGGCAGGAGGGCAGCGGGAGCAGGGGCAGGGCAGGGCAGGGAGAATCAGGACGGGGGGAAGTGGTGGTGACAGGGAAGCTGCAAGCACGAGGTGCAGCAAGGAGCACGCAGGGACCCCCCAGCTCCCAACCAGCAATGCAGCACAGCCCCCACATGGCCCTGAGAACACCTGGCACAAGCAGGACACGTTCTCCCACCACCCAGACTCAGCCTCAGCCGGGCTGGGGGGAGGCGGCAGGGGAGGGGAAGCAGAGCTGCCTGGTGCCCGGGGCTGCAAATCCGTGGAGCAGCAGAGCCACAAGTCAGCACCAGGGCTGGTTTATAGCACCTCACAGCTCTGCAAGCAGCAGCAGTGTCAGGGGGATTCAATGCCCGCTCCCCAGGCAGCACCTCTAAGCCTTCAGCACTCAGTACTGGCAGACACAGAGGAGCTGAGCCATTGTGAATTCCCAGTGTTACAGCTCAGCATCCATCCCCTCCCGGGGGTCAGGGGTCCCCCCGCCAGCCTCCCCCCGGGTCTGGGTGTGAGGGCTGCACCCCTTACAGCCCCCCACTACCCCTCTGCCTCCAGCATAGACCCCTGACACAAATCTGGGCCGGGAGAGGGCAGGGGCCCCTCACCTGCTGTGACACACGGGGGTCCCTGATGAGCCTGGGGCACGGCAGCACCCCTTCCCCCCTAACACAGACCCCTGGGGCACTGGAAGCCCCCCAGCTGTGTCCTGCCCTGCCTCCCGCTGGGGTGATAGTGCCCGCACAGCAGGGCGAGGGGCTGGGGGCTGT
>VZTZ01014285.1:0-12181 GCA_013400955.1 Drymodes brunneopygia
TTTGGGTTGGGATGGACCTCAAATTCCCTCCCGTTCCCCCCCTGCCATGGCAGGAACACCTTCCCCTATCCCAGGTTGCTCCAAGCTCCATCCAACCTGGCCTTGGATGCTTCCAGGGAGGGGATTGGTGCCATTCCTGCCTTTTCCTGGCCCTCACTGCTCCCTTTCCCTGCAGACATCCCAGTGTTCCCCACCATCACGGCCACTGTGACGTTCCAGGAGTTCCGTTACGACGAATTCCACGACTCCATCTTCACCATTCCCGACGACTACAAGGAGGATCCCAGCCGCTTCCCGGACCTCTAAAGGGGGCTGGAAGGTTCCTGGGGGAACATCCACACATCCCAGGGAAAAAAAGGGAATTGGCTGCCCCACAGTTTAGAGTAGAGTGGGGGCACAGGAAGGGATGAACTCGCAGCGAAGGGAACGAGCAGCGGTGCGGATGTGCTGGCACTGCACTGGGCCTCCAGCCCCTCCAGCTCCTGCTTCCCACAGCCTCCTCCTGCTCCTGCTGCTGCCATTCCCTTTGGCACAGCCTGGGAGCTGCCACCCCACCCCCCCAGCTGGGAGGAGCTGCTGGTTTTTAAATTTTTTTTACACTTGTGGTGATCCACGAGGCACTGCTGGACTTTGGCACCGAGCTGGGCCCGGGGTTGGGGGTGAGCCCCCCACTCCCCCCAAATCCTTGCTGTGCTCCCTGTTCCCCTGAGCTCCCAGCTCAGCCATGGAATGTTGGAAGGTATCCCCCAAGGAATGCCTTGGCTGGAGGTGAATGAACCAAATGGGGGCACCGTTGACACTTGGATTTCCTCCTGCCAGCCCAAGGCAGAGCCAGCTGAGCTCTGCTGGGAGTGAGGCACCTCCACAGCACCAGCCTGGGGCTGTCCCTGCCTGAGCCCTTCATTCCTGCTTCCCTCCCTGCTCTCTGCTCCCTCCCTGTGGCTTTGGGGAGCACTCCAGGGCTGCCTGGCCAGGAATGTCACTGGTTAAATCCTTTCTTTGACCCTCACTTGGCAGAGGTGTCCCAGTGAAGGGTCAGTTTGTGTGTGCCCTCAGCAGCCTGGAAATTTGGGAATCACAGGGGCACTGGGAAAAGCTCAGGCACTGCCCTTCCTGCAGGAGGAGCTTTCCCTGCCCTCGGGGTCATCGTGGTGCTCATGGGCAGCTGTCACTGGGGTGTTTCCACTTTCATTTCCTGCCTCTTTCATGTTTTAATCACACACAATCCCAGACTGGTTTGGGCTGGGGGGGACCTTAAAGCTCACCTTGTCCAACCCCCCCTTCATGGATGTTTCAGTATTCCAGTTTATTCCCATTCCCAGTGAGTTCCAGTCTCCTCATCTGACAATAATCCACCTTTTTGGGGTTTGTTAAGGCAGGATTTGTGCAGAAGGCTGATNAATAGGGAAATTCTGGGACAAGGGAGCACTGGGACAAAGGAGCAGGGCAGCTTTGCTGTTAATTCAAACTCAAATCCAAAATAAAACTTGAGGGGAAAACAAGCAAAGGGATAAAAGGACTCCTGCAGTGCCGTGTCAGGGCAGGTGTGGAGCATCCTCTGGGAATGATGGAACTTGTTCTCCCAAGTCAAGATGAATTCCTGACGTGTTTCACACCTCTGGGATGAGCTGGGATCCTCTGGGACAGGCTGGGAATGGCCCTGGGGCTGAGCTGGGGTTTGCTTTGGTGCCTGTGGGGCAGCACAGGGCTCTGTCCCCTCCCTTGTCCCCTCCCAGTGTCCCTGTCCCCTGCCAGGATGTTTTGTGGAGCTGCCAGGACCTGTGCCAGGTGTGGAGCTGAAGCTGCTGCCATCCAGGGCACCCCATTCCTTGGGAATTCCAGTGAAGGTTTGGGGAGGTTCCTCCCCTAAAGGTGAATGTCAGGAATCCCTTTCCTCAGTGGTGGATCCATGGATTGGTGTTTCTTTGCAGTTTTATCCCAAATTCATCCCTGGCTCCATGGAAGGGCTGTGGGACCTGGATCCCAGGATGGATCCTGGCCTTGGAACTGGAAAACAAAAAGGGTTTTGTGCAGCCTCCTGTGGCTCCATCCCTTCTGGAGCAGCTGCCCAAAGCCCAGGGCAGCTCCTGGAGGTGTTTCCTGTGGTTTTTGAGGGATTTTATCCCCCCCAGGCCACGGCTGCTCCCTGGGACACCTCCAGGATTTGCAGGGAGCTGCTCCTGAGGCTCGTTCTGTGTTGGGAGCTTTGGAACTGTCCTGGTTTATCCCAGGGAATCCCGACTGCTCCTGCCCTCCCTGTGGGAGCTGAGGGATGGGAATTCCCTGGGATTTCCCCTGGATTGTCCCCCAGCTCCCAGGGCAGCTGCTCTTGGTGCTTCTCCCTNTTTCAGTATTCCAGTTTATTCCCATTCCCAGTGAGTTCCAGTCTCCTCATCTGACAATAATCCACCTTTTTGGGGTTTGTTAAGGCAGGATTTGTGCAGAAGGCTGATGGTGCTATTTGTTTGTATGAAGAAACTTAGATTCAAGTGCTGTGGTGTCATTGTACAAAAAAAATGTAAATATTTTCCAAATTATATTCTTTGTGCACTGTAGGGTAAAACTTTTTCTGGAATTCCATAAGAGTTAAGGATCAAAGTTTATAATGAAGAGGATCTTTTGATGCTCAGTGGAGGGGAATAGCTGTGCTGAGCACGAGGGACAAGGCAGGGGCTCAGCACAGGGCAAGGTGTCAGGCACACCTGAGAGCAGGGAATTCCCAGCTTCTGGAATCCCTGAGCCATCCCAAATCCCAAAGAGGCTGCTCTGGGGGGGGAAGGACATGGTGGGAATCACTGTCAGCAAAGTCCAGGAGCACTGGGGNCCTGTCCCCTGCCAGGATGTTTTGTGGAGCTGCCAGGACCTGTGCCAGGTGTGGAGCTGAAGCTGCTGCCATCCAGGGCACCCCATTCCTTGGGAATTCCAGTGAAGGTTTGGGGAGGTTCCTCCCCTAAAGGTGAATGTCAGGAATCCCTTTCCTCAGTGGTGGATCCATGGATTGGTGTTTCTTTGCAGTTTTATCCCAAATTCATCCCTGGCTCCATGGAAGGGCTGTGGGACCTGGATCCCAGGATGGATCCTGGCCTTGGAACTGGAAAACAAAAAGGGTTTTGTGCAGCCTCCTGTGGCTCCATCCCTTCTGGAGCAGCTGCCTAAAGCCCAGGGCAGCTCCTGGAGGTGTTTCCTGTGGTTTTTGAGGGATTTTATCCCCCCCAGGCCACGGCTGCTCCCTGGGACACCTCCAGGATTTGCAGGGAGCTGCTCCTGAGGCTCGTTCTGTGTTGGGAGCTTTGGAACTGTCCTGGTTTATCCCAGGGAATCCCGACTGCTCCTGCCCTCCCTGTGGGAGCTGAGGGATGGGAATTCCCTGGGATTTCCCCTGGATTGGCCCCCAGCTCCCAGGGCAGCTGCTCTTGGTGCTTCTCCCTCCTCCTGGGATTGTGTTTCCTGTCGGAACATTCCCAGTGAGGATTCTCACACCGGGCAGTTTCCCCATGGATGCAGTGCAGGAATCCTCAGTGAGAGGGACACTGGGCTGAGCCTGTGGATCCCCACGGTCAGATCCATGTTTATATCCATGTTTTCTCCACTGAAGCCTGGTGTTGTCACTGGGCTGCGTTGCGTGGGCACAGGGAATTTTGGATGTGTCCCCAACCCCATCCGTGTGTGGGGCACAGGGTCCTTCCCCTTTCTGTGGCTCTGGGAAATTTCCTTTTCCCAGCAGGATTGATCCAGCAGAGCCTCACCTCGGCTTTTCCCATTTTCCCCAGGTGTTTCAGAAAGCTGGGAGTGAACACAAATCCCTGGAGCAGCAGCTCAAACTCATCCCTGTGACCTGGGAATGCCAGGGGGAGCAGGAGCAGCCCCAGCTGGGAGTTGTGTCCAGGCCAGGAGGAGAAGGGAGCTGGATCAGGCTGGAGGGAATCCCATCCTGCTGCTCCTGGAGCTCCCCTGCCTCCACATTTTTTTTTTTCCTGAGGTTTTTTTACAGCTCTTAAAAAGACAAACCAGGAATTTTGCTCAACCCAATCCCAACCTCGCTGCGGGAGCATCCCGCGGGGTTGGTTCTGAACCAAACTCTTCCTCTGGTCTTCCAAGCTCCTGCTCAGTCCCGTGGCAAAGGGAATTCCCTGGGTTTTCCTCTCCTGGAGCTGCTGTCCAGCCACTCCCACCCCTGCAATTCCCCGTTCCTGCCTTGGATCCGTTCATCCCCTCCGGGTGTTTTTGTGCTGGAAACCTCCCCCGTGTTCTGTTGATATTCCCAGCGAGCCTCTGTTATTTTCCTGTCTCTGCTCCTGAGTTGTAATTTCCCACCAGGAGAGAACTGCGTTATTTAATCCGGATTAACCAATTCCTGTAATGCTGCAGTTTCACTTTTCTTTTCCTGACAATTTGTAACTCCCGTGGAAAAAACGAGTCACTTCTCTCGCGTTTTCCTGTTGTCTGCTCTCCCTTTGTTTTTCTCTTCACTCATAGTCACTTTGGGTTGTTATCATCTGTTAGAATAAAGACCAAACGATGCTGTTGGATTGGGAAGCTGCTCCACCTGTGCAATCCAGGCTTCCCTCTCCTGTCCCGGCGCTTCCCGGGAGCTGTGGGAGCGGGGGCTGGGAGGGGAGGGAACGAGCTCCTGCTGCTGCGTTCTGCAAGGGCATTTTCTTGGTCATTTTTTAAATAAAATCCTGCATTTTCATTACAGCCTCTTCTCGGCCCTCTGTGAATCCTGGGTTTTATGGGGAGGGATGTGGGGAGCAGCTCACCCGGAGCTGAGGGAGCAGTTTGGGAACAGCTGCCCGGGAGGGAAGGGGGAAAAGGAACCTGAAATTCACTTAATTTCAGTTCTTCCAGGGATTTCACCTCCTCAATCCAGGAATGGACTCCCTTGGATCACAGGATGAGGGGCAGCTCTGGGGGAATGGGGAGCAAAGCCTGGGATGGCCAAGAGAGGCTTTGGCCTCACAGGAGGTTTGGGGGATTTAAGGGGATTTTTGGTTTGGTGTTTTCTTTTGGTTTTGCAGGGGACTGTTTGGGGTTTTTGGGTTCTTTTGGGTTTGGGTTTTTGGTTTTTTTTCTGAGGGAGGGTTGGGGATTTTGTTTGGGGATGGGGGTTTGGGGTTTTTGGTTTTTAAACTCAGCCTTGCTCTCCTGCCCCCAGCATCAACCCCTGAGCTCAGTGATCAGGGCCTCCCTCTGCAGGTCCAGATTTGCTGATTGAAAAATCTCCTCTTTCTACAGGAGCAGGAAAACCTCAGGAAGGGTTTCACCCATTCCCAGTTAAAACAAAGATTTCCATGACTGCAATTGTGGCCCTGAAGTTGCTCCAAATGATCCCAGCCAGGCTCCTCTCCCTGCCCTGTGGGATCCATTCCCTGTGTCCTGTCCCTCTGTCCCTTGTCCCCAGTCCCTCTCCAGCTCTCCTGGAGTCACTTAGATGAAAAATGAATCTTCCAAGCAGGAATTTCCAACAGGCACTGCCAGAGGATGGAATTAGAAGGGATACTGGGAACTGCAGGGTTTGAGTGACTCTGCCCATGAGCTCCAACCTGGGGGAACTCCAAACCCAAAATTTTTGGGATAAAAAGGAGCTGTTTCCTTGGGCACTGCCAGGGATCCAGGGACAGCCACAGCAAATCTGGGAATTCCATCCCAGGGCCTCCCCACCCTCCCAGGGAACAATTCCTAATTCCCAATCTCCCATCCAATTCCATTCTCTGGCACTGGGATCCATTCCCTGTGTCCTGTCCCTCTGTCCCTTGTCCCCAGTCCCTCCCCAGCTCTCCTGGAGCCCCTTTAGGCCCTGGAAGAGGCTCTGAGCTCTCCCAGAGCTTCTCTCGCTTTTCCAGCACTCCCAGGTTCTTCTCAGCAGTCCCAAAAACCTCCACATTTTAACCCATTTCCCCCCAAAAAATGAAATAATTCCTTCATCACTGTAACAGGGAGATGGAAACGAAATCCCCTGTAAGGATTGAGGTAAAGTTTGGTGCATCCAGCAGGTGGAAATAAAAGCCAGGAGTTTTCTCTAGGAAGAGGAGTTGGAAGTTTCAGGGTTTTATTATCAAAGTTTTGTAAAACATTTTCCGAAACTGTACATCGACATGGCACAGACTGTCGGCTAACTTTTTGTCTCTTTACCTGCACAAAAGTAAAAGCTCTGGAGCTGCTGGAACTAAGGAACAGCTTTGGGGAACTACTCTGCAAATACCATGGGATCACCGAGTGCGGGAGGGAGGGAACGGCCGGGACAGGAACACAAATTCATCCGTTTGTACAACTTGAGATCAAGTAAAAAGTACATTATCAATGGACTCGCTTTAAAAACAGACCAAGGTCCTTTTTAAAATGCACTCCCTGCTGCAGTGGGTGAGCTCCTGAGCTCCCCCCAGGCCTGGCTGAAGCTGCTCCCCCCAAACCCACCCCCCTCACTGGGCACGGGCAGGATTCCCCTTCCCGAGGATGGAGCTGAAGGGACACGGTGGAGAGAGAGCCCTGAGGAAGGGCAGGAGGGCACTGAACCCTGGGCAAAGCCAACCCCAAACCCAGAGGGAAACCAAACCCAACCAAGGCCAGCACATGCCTTAAAACCAGAACTAAAGCCAAGAGCACGAAGAGCTGGTGAGATCCAAGAGTGCCTGGGAGGCCCCTGGCAGCCCCTTGGTGACTGCAGGACAGAGGGGCTGTGCCACATTCCCAGGGAATTCCCACGGGACAGGGGGGCTGTGCCACATTCCCGGGGAATTCCCACAGGACAGGGGGGCTGTGCCACACTCCCAGGGAATTCCCACAGGACAGGGGGGCTGTGCCACATTCCCGGGGAATTCCTGCAGGACAGAGGGGCTGTGCCACACTCCCAGGGAATTCTCACAGGATAGAGAGGCTGTGCCACACTCCCCACACTCCCGGGACATTCCCACCCTGCTGGCTCAGCCCGGGACACTCTGGAGGGAGGGAAGCAGGCAGGGAGGGAAGGGTGGCCCAGCCCGTGCTGCGGGAGGAGGAGGGACGTGCAGCCTGGCCCGGCCCCAGCGAGGCCCCCGGGGCAGGGAGGAGGCCCCGTCTCAAGTCTCAAGCTTTGGGTGCCACAGAGTATCGGGATGGACAGACCATGGAGAGAGCTCGGAGCTGGATACATCTAGGTTGAGGATTAACAAGTACAGCATAAAGGATCATCACACTGGAGGGGCTGTGGGCGGGCTCAGTCGCTCATGTCCATGTCCTCCTCGTGGTGGTCGTCCCCGTTCACCTTGGACTCCCTGCCCGTGTCCCCCCCGCCCTTCTCGGGCCCGGGCTCCTTCCCTTTGGGGGAGGGAGCATCCGCCACCTTCTTCTCCTCCTTCTTGTCCTTCTCGCTGTCGTAGCCCTGTTCCTCCTCGTCGTAGTCCCTTGTGACCTGCTTTGCCAGGGAAAGGGACACGTTAGCCCTTCCCTGGGGGATGGGGTGGGGTGGGGGGGATGTGGGGCAGGGCTGGGATTTTTGGGACAGGCTCCAGGGGTTTTTGGGACATACTTTCACATCCTTGTCGCTCTCGGATTTGCGGTCCCGATCCTTCTCCTTGTCTTTGCTCTTCTTTTTCTTGCTCGTTGACCTCTCCCTCTCGTCTCTGCTCCTCTCCTTGTCTTTATCCTTCTTCTTTTCCTTTTTATGCCTGTGAGGATGAGGAGAGAGAGGATGAAGCTCATCACCACCACCCCCACTCCACGGCTGGAACTGCGGCCAGAGCGTCACCCACAGCTCACAGCAAACACAAAGGGAAATGGCAGAGTGCAAGCAGGGAACAGCCTCTGCTCTCAGGAAATCCCAATTTCTTTCTTAGCTGTGGCTCAAGCACAAGGCTTGAGAAATGCTGTGGCAAACAGAACCATGGGATCTCCTGAGCTGAAGTGCCCACAGCAATCATGGAGCCCAAATCCTGGACAAGAAGAGAGATGCTCCAGAGTTCTACAAAGGAGCACCTTGAGTTCCCCATCCTGGGACAGGGTCACAAAACACCCAGACCACCCAAAATCAGCTGACTCCTAGGAAGGGACAGGGCATTGTGCCACATCCTGCTCCAACCACCCCTGAACACCCGACCCTGGGAGCTCCCAGCCAACCCCAGAGCACCTCCAAAACCCCCCAAAACACAACCCCCTGGGAGCTTTGAGAAATTTGGGAATTTCCCACCCAGACACCATTTTTTTTTTTTCTAGCCAAATGTTCCCCTGACCTTCTGGGTGATGGGGACCGGGACATTTTCCTTTTGGGAGATCTGGGCTTTTTTGGGGACCTTGTCCCACTCCGGCTCCGCCGGCGCCGCCGTTCCCTGCAGGGAGACACAGGAGAGGTTTGGAAATCACTGCTCGTTGTTTGAAATCTAAAAAGCTTTTTCTCCTAAATCCCTTTCCCACAGTTTCCAATCCCCACAGGGATCAGCATCACCTGTGATGCTTTAGGTGTGAGAACTCAGCCTGGGTTCTGGGTGTCCTGCAGGAGCCCAAAGAGCCCAGAGCTGCAGAGTCAGGAGAGCAAACATTCCATTGCTGGGAGAACTCAAGGGCCCCTGGCAGGACAGATTCTGGAAACTGGGAGTGAGCCCAGCCCAGCCCCTGATTGGGCCCTCTCGTTGGATATGCTAATGAGGAAGGGCTTTAATTGTATATTTGACTGGGGGGATGAGGACATTGTGACGCTGTCACCTGGGTGAGGCAATGCCTGGAATGGGATCCAATTAAAATACTCAGATAAATGACCCTCAACCCTCTGAGCCTGTCTGGGCTTTGATTTCCTAAGAGCAGGAAAAAGGCATCACTACAAATGCACCCCTAACTCCAACCCCAGCCCTGCTCACAGGTTATTTAAGAGTTGTTACAACTGCCAAGTTCAAATTTGGAGTTCTTTCTAAAAAATGAAACATTTTTTGCCTGGATTTATTCCCTGAATCAGGAAGATTTGGCAGTGACCTTGGAACATCAAACTGACACAGAGCAAGGAGAAACTGTTCTGAGCACCAAGAATTTACCTCCAGCACTGCAGGAAAATTAAAGTATCTTACAGACACAGGTGCTGCTGTGCCTGCAGCAGATCCATCCACACTGGAATCATGATCCAGTGGGATCCAGGCATAATTTGGGGTGGGAGGGACCTCAAAGCCCAGCTCCTCCCATGGCAGGGACACCTTCCACAGACCAGCTGCTCTATCACAGGAATGTTTTTTTATATTTAATATTGAAGTGGATCAAAATCCTGCTGGGAACAGAGAGCAAGGAAAATCCCATTTCTGTACCTGCTTGTGCTTCTGGATCTTCTGGTTGTGCTGTAGCTTTTGGGGGGAGTTTTAGAACGTTTCTTTTCTTTCTCTTCCTTCTTTTTATCCCTTTTAATAGAAGAGAGATTGAGTTTCAGTCATTTTCAAAGCATCCAACAGCAGTTCCTGATGTGCTGCACAGGGTCAGGGAGCAGAGCTGGGAGGGACAGGGGTGGCTCCAAGGGCTGAGCTCCTCCAGGTGCTCCAGGCCTTTTTCTGGACATTCTCCAGCCTCTCCATGTCCCCTTCCCTGAGCTGGACACAGCCCCAGCACAGGGGACAATCCCTGCCCTGCTCAGGATTGGACTCTCCCAGAGCCATTACCTGGTTTTGGATGTGCTCCGAGACCTCCTGCTCCTCTCTCTGGAGTGAGATCTCCTCCTCCTGGGACTTTTGGATCGCCTCCTGCTTCTGGATTTGGAATGGGACCTTCTCCTTGACCTGCTCCTGGAGCGTCTGGCAGGGACACACCAACGTGGGGGTCACAGAAGGGACATTTTGGGGATGTTCTCAGCTGCTCAGGGCTGAGCAAACCCCACAAACCCAACCAAAGCCTCCACACCCACGGCTCTCCCTGCCCTGCACAGGAGCTCTGCACGTGAAATGGCAATAAATCTTCAGAGCATAAATCAAACCCCAATTTCTTCCCAAGAATGGTTTTTGTTCCAGCTGTGGGAGGTGTTTTTAGGGAGCTGCTCAGTCACCTGTGTCTGGATGAGGAAGGTGTCCTCCTCCTCCTCGAGCGCGACCTCGACCTCGAATGTCTTCGTTTTTCATCTTTTTTGTCTGGAAAAGCAGAATAAAAACCAGTATTTTTTTAATATTCAAAAAATTTTTCTAAAGGAAAAGACCTGGAGCTTCATGTAACTGATATAAACAAACCTAATTTTGCTGTTTGAAATGAAGGCTCATCTATAATTTTCTTCACAAGAAGAACCAACAGAGGACAACGACACATTTGTGACATAAAATAGAAGTTTTATAAATATATTAAAAAATTATAAATAAAAGCAAAACTGGAGAAGTCAAAATTCAGGAAAAAAACTTCATTTAAGTCAAGGAAATGCTGAAGGCTGCAAGGCAATGGAAAATCCTGTGAAAATCCCAGAATCTGCCATTTTGTGAGGGGCTGAAGAACGTCTCAAATGATTGTTTTGAATTTCCCACCAAAAAAAAAAGCCTCAAGTAAAACAAGAACAAGAACAGGGGCTCTGCTCCTTCCTAGAAATCATCAGGAGGCTGCAGAACTGATGAATATTCTGTGTTTTCAGTGTTCTTTCTGCCTCTCAGATTTGGTGGCTCTCACATTTGTGGGAGAGCTGCTGGAGCTTGTTCTAAAATCAAACCTGCTGAAAGAAGCTCCAAAAATAAGAGAATTCTTTACAAACTTGCCCAGATCAGGAATGAAGAAAAAGGAAAGAAAACATCCCTGAGAAGCAGCATCAGCAGGGCAGGAAATCCATGGAATCTGAGACAGCAGCAGGGAAGTTTGGGTGTTTTACAGCCTTCAAATCAGTGAATTTTGGGGAAAAAAAAAATGGTTTAATTTCAGCCCATTTCTGCAGGACACATGGAGCAGGAGGAGGATTAAAAACTTAACAAATGAGCTCCATCCTGGCTGGAATGGGTGATTCCAGGCTGGAATTACCTGGCTCTATAGCAGCAGAAATTAAGGACTGTGCTTCTCGGACTCTCTTCATGGCCTCTTCTATTTCTTTGCTGGAGGTATCTGATTTCAGACTGGGGGACACCAGACCTGCAGCCACATGGTTCAGCCTGGGAAAGACAAAATTCCAGAGATTCAGGAGTCAGGAATCTGAGGGATGCAGCTCTGCACTGCCAGGCTGAGCCTATTCCCAGGATCAGGGAATGCTGGAATGGTTTGGAGGGACACAAAGCCCAACTCACCCCTCCCCATCATGGGCAGGGAACTTTCCCCAGCCCAGGCTGCTCCAAGGCCCTGCCAAGGTGGCAGCAGCTCCAGCAGGGCAGGGATTGGGCATGGAATCCCTGTGGGGATTCCCATGGATGTTCCCATGGATATTCCCCATGGATATCTCCATAGATGTTCCCCATGGATGTTCCTATGGAGATCCCCATAGATATTCCCATGTACATTCCTCACAGATATTCCCATGGATATTCCCATATTCCCGCGGATATCCCCATGGATATTCCCAAGGATGTTACCATATCCCCACAGATATTCCCATGGATATCCCCATGGATATCCCCATATTCCCATGGATATCTCCATGGATATCCCCATATTCCCATGGATATCTCCATGGATATTCCCACGGATATTCCCAAGGATGTTCCCATATCCCCACAGATATTCCCATGGATATCCCCATATTCCCATGGATATCCCCATGGATATCCCCATGGATATTCCCCATGGATATTCCCCATGGATATTCCCATATCCCCACAGATATTCCCATGGATATCCCCATGGATATTCCCATGGATATCCCCATGGATATTCCCATATCCCCATAGATATTCCCATGGATATTCACATGGATATTCCCACGGATATCCCCATGGATATCCCCATGGATATCCCACATGGATATCCCCATGGATATCTCCACGGATATTCCCATATTCCCCATGGATATCCCCATGGATATTCACATGGATATCCCCATGGATATCCCCATGGATATTCCCCATGGATATTCCCCATGGATATCCCCATGGATATTCCCATGGATATCCCACATGGATATTCCCCATGGATCTCCCCATAGATATCCCACATGGATATTCCCCTGGATATTTCCCATGGATATTCCCCACAAATATTCCTATGGATATCCCAATATTCCCATGGATATCCCCATGGATATCCCCATGGATATTCCCATGGATATCCCCATGGATATTCCCAT
>VZTZ01014328.1:0-23847 GCA_013400955.1 Drymodes brunneopygia
GGATGACACTTATTAACAGCAAGGAAACAAGTGAATGTTGTTAAGTGAATGCCCCCAATATTAGGTGTTCAGAGCACAAGGTAACAGTGAAATAGTGGGTCTATTACATTGTGTACATTGAGAAAGGGTGACAGAGTCTTTGTCATGTGAAAGAGGGGTTTCCTCAAACAACTTTGGTTGTCAATGTCCCAGGAAGGCTGAAAACCTTGTGCCCAACCAGTGTGTCAGTGCCCCGTTGCAGGGACCCCAGCGAACAGCTCCCTGTATCTGAGAGAGTGTGAGCGACTTGTTCAGGGACATGAACAAACAGTGTATGGGAGAGAAACCTTTACTGTAATTTGGAAAGAGAGACCCCCTTCTGCATCTCCCCACTCTTAGCCAGGTCTGTTCCCCACTTTCAGCAGGAGCTGGTGCCCTTGAAGGACTCACACTAAACACTTCACAAAATTATCTGGCAGAGAAATTCTGCACGTAGTCATCCAGTATCTCTAGAAAGAATTCCCTCTTTAATCACAGTAAATGGTGCGAGTGAAGCAGACAAGGCTATTTATTTGCTTTCTTACTTGTTGTAACAGATCACATGACTTAACAGTGGTTGATGGTCACTGGGAAAAATCATAGTGGTATCTACAAATTACCAGTGCAAGTGCTTATTGGTGTCCTCTGAAAGTTGCATCATGTAAAACTGAATTTGAATCACTACCAGTTTTTATATGGTGGTTTATTTGCAACTAACTGATCTTCCTTCTGCTTTGTATGCTTGGAATTGGGCTTTACTTAGCCAAGAATAGGACTCATTAGATGCCTTACTGTGTCAGCACCACGTAGTTGTGCAATACATTTCCAAAAACCCTACTAGCTGTTTTTTCTATGCTTGGTTTGTATAGAAAGGACAATACATTATAATGAAATACTGCCTTGGTATTTTATGGGGTGAGCTAATATTTAAATTTAATCAATCATTTTGTCATACATGAAGGAGTAATACCAAGACAAGCCTTTATTCCTCAGACATTTGAAAATTGTCTTATAGCTCATCTCAGAGAAGATCAATCACCTGTCAAACAAAAAGAGCCATTCTTGATTTAATACTGTGAAAGCATTAAGTTTATATGCAAAATAAGTTCATAGAGGGAGTATTACTGTCCAGGGTTTTATAAAATTATAACCCAAACCTCTGGCAAAATTACTTCTGCAGGCCCAAGAAAACAGTGCAAATAGCTTCCTTTCAATCTGGCAAAACTATCCAATCATGACAATCACTGTAAAAGCTTAGAAACTGTCACTGTGAAAAGTCTTTTTCTAATGCCGTGTTCTCATTTGCTGCAGCAAAAATGCATTCTTTTGATCTGCTGTGTAAACATCATTATTGCACACTGTTAATTTTGAGTAGTTTATTCGTTGTCAGAACAGACATTCTAGGGGATCCTCATGATCCTTTAGAGGGTGTCAAAACTCAAAGCAGATTTAGGTTGCTAAAATGACACTACCTTTGAATGCCTAAATCAGAAAAGTCTCAAGTCCAGTCCATCATACCAGATGTTTTAATGTAGCTTTGTACTGGGACCAGAAGTGGGAGAGAACAGTTTTCCTAGGGAGGACCTGAGCCACATGAGCTTCTGTCTTCTGCTATCACCTGCAATGAACCCAGGACTGCAGCCCCATAATATTCTGCTTTCTCATCACTATGCTGAGCAGCCCGCATTTCACCTAAAACACCTTTACAAAGATCCACAAACATTCTCAAAACAGAGTCCCAGTACTCATGAAAATTATTATCACTTCGGGAGTACAAAGTGTTCTGCCTTTGGGTAAAGGGTAAATGGGCATGCATGAGCATGATTCTCACTTCAAGTTTTTGATGCTATCAGCCACAAGATGTTACTGACTTGAAAAAAGCAAGCTGGTGAGAAAAGACAGGAGGCATATGGAGCTTAGGCTCTCTGTGTCATGCATAAATCCCAGGGATTAGTGCAAGACAGTTGGTCCTTCTTAAAAACATTGAGGGGTGTGTGTAAATAACAAAACACGTGATCATATATTACTATTCTGTGTTTCATAGGAAGTGTTAAGACTTAAGTAAATTATATTGATACACATGAAGCTGATAAATGTATAGGGTCTTTTATACACAGTTTCTATAACCATTTTGTTAGAAACAAGAGGAAATATTTTTCATTACTATCCATTTTTCATTATTGTCCCTTTTTCCTTTGCAAGATGAGCCTTGCAAGCCACTACTGCTAAGTGGTATAAAGATGCATATAGCTTGGTTGAAAAATTTAATGCAACATTTAGATTCAGATTTTCCATGAGAAGAACAAACCATCCTTCATACACATTGAGTGACAAATCATAAAATTGTATTATGAATAAAAAACTATGTGAATATGATCAAACAGAAATTTGACTACTCCACAGAAAAAAAAATTGTAAATTAATTTTTTGAAAAGTAAAGTGACATTTAAAATCTATAAAAATATCTAAAATATTAAAAAAGAAGATGTGTAAAAGTGTTGAGCACATCCAGGACTGTTATTTATTGCCAGATTACATGAAAACATACAGATGCTCAATTATCTGCTACAAAATCCTATCCTGCTAAGGTACAGAATAATTCTACAGTACTGACTTTTTTTAGGTCCTTAAGACTATAAGTAATACTAAATGCAATAAGATGCAGAAGCACTTAGTTACACCAAAAAATCTTTTAAATTTTATTTACAGAAAAAAAGGAAGTATTTAATTCAATAGCAATAGATGAAAATTGCAGTTGTATTTTTATCGTTGACAATATTGTGTAGGAGTATCTTGACAAGCCATGAATTCACTTATGCTGCATAACCTCATCAAGCAATTAATCTGAAAATTCATTTCATTATATCGTTAGTTTTGTTCTCATGTCAAACTTAGACAAATTATTTCCAGATGTAAAACCTACTATAGGATAAGGCACAGAATAATAATTCCTTTGGAAGCCAGAAGACAATATATAAAAAATGATCAGCACACACAAGACACCTGAGTCTTATGTGATAGTGTTATCTCAAGGAGATATGTCTTTACTGGATGACAGCCTCTTCATAGCTGTCTGATTGAGCTGTTGGCCCAGAACTTGGGTAGATAAACCTGTCTGTCAACCAGAGAGTGTTTCATCCCACCAAGATGCTACACAGCTCTCCAAACTTTCAGCTCCTTCTTTCCTGTGTCCCAAATGTGAGACTAGATGCTGAAAGGGTCTGTGGTGGTATGTCACCCAGGGCCACCTGCTCCTCATGTGTTCCCCTCTCGAGCCCTTATCACAAAGGCTGCTTGAACCATCTTCATAACTAACATACACTGGGGAAAAAACATGTCTGCAAAAGTCACCATGCCATTGTCTAAATAGAGTTAGTAATAGACAGGCTCCAGTTTAAGACAGATTCCCTGCTGTTGGTGCCCAGATTGATATTTTTTTGTACCTCCTGCAAACACTCACTCCTGGGACTCACGCTCATTCCTGCAAAAGATCAGTAGGGGTGGCTTCACTGCTTACTTTATAAAACACTGTGCTCTTTTCAGGAATTTGAAACCTGAACTTTCTGTCTTGGCAGTGTCAGAGTGTACTAAGGGAAGGTGATGAGACAGGAATGTCTCTGTGCCTGCTCTCGTGATGCATAAGCCCATCAGCTCTTGGCAGACGTGCCCATGCCCTGCTGACAGCGCACACGCTGCCTTTGCTGTGATCTTTGCTGCAGTTCCTGCAGACACCCACATGGCCTGGGCTGCTGCCATATGCTACCCCTTTGTGTGGATGTTGGATGATGGGGTGAAGAAGTGTTCAGCCCTATTTAGCAGTGTCAGGCCCTACAATCCTTTGGTTTTGGTGCACTGCCTGCTAGGCACCCCCTTGGTTTCCTCGACATGTTACACAATGGTCCAACTCTTGTCTTTCCTTCTGGCTTTTTGCTCAACAAATATGTTCCAACACAGGGATTTCTGGAAAGCTATTTTACATAGAATGTTGAATTTAAATACTTTCAATTTTTTTGAGAATACAAAAATATTGCTGGAGGAAATGAAAAACAGTACTTAACAGAAAATTCCATCACAGCAGACAGAGTGAAAAATAGTGGCTATTGCTGACAAATGCCTCTAAAGTTAATTATTCATCAAAGCAATTAATCTGAGTTAAGCAAATGAACAAACTGAGCTTACCTAGCACTGTAATTTTAGAAACACAGAAAGCTACTTCAGAAGAACATAAATAACACTTCGTATTACCCAGAAAGTTTCATATACTGCCATTTTTTTTTGATTAATATAAAGCTGCTGTATTTATTAATAATGAGGTTTGGGCAAGCTCCACATCAAATTCAAGCAGCTAAAGGCCAAGGATCCTCATAAGGTAAATTAGAATGAGTAAATGATGTGGACTATATGGGTCAAAAAAACTCAGTGGTCTTTTAGCACCAAGAGTTTTCACAGATAGTCCAGAACGATCTTACATATATCCTCTAAAACTAGTAAATGATCTGCTGTACTGTTTAAGCTTAAATAACAAATCCTTGTAATCAGTCTGTCATACTCACTTGGCAATACATTTTCCTAGATGTGATCTTGGATCCCAGAGAATTTTCCCAAAAGAAACTGACAAAATTTTAATGAAAAGTTTTCTTTCAAACTGCATCTTTCAAGCAAAAAAACACCTTAATCAGAAAATTTCTGTTTATTTCTATTTACAGGAAATATTTATAAAAATCAGAAATAAAGGCAAAAGAATATGGAGGATAGCATCATAAGAGAAACCTATTTTCAACCGAGAGAAGACAGAATTATTCTGACATGCTGAAGTTTTAAAGCCCTGTTCAATATAATCATACATATTTCTATGTATACGTGCTATGCATGCATGTATATCCATAAAATTAAAAACTTAAATTTCTCCTTTCAAAAGTTTGCATCAAGCTGTCATTCTTTTTGTCTGAGAATACCCATTGCAAAGACACTTCTAAACACTATATCAGTATTAATTATTTTATTTGTTTAGAGATTGTATAGCTATGTACATGAACCAGAGTTTGAAGGCAATTGTTGGAGTTCATAAGCAATTTTAAAGTAAAATATTTAGAAATAGTGTGAGACTATAGCAAATCCTGCCTCATTTTTCATTTTCATGCAAATAGCCACTGCACACTGTAAAATACACTACATATAAATCAACTATTATCAGGGTATCTTGGCTGTAGGATTTTATGCTGTGTCCTACTATGAAGATTAAATACTGGTAGTATAAAATGTAGGCATTCTATTTTTTTCTTCTAAGCCCAAAGTCATCAAACATTTACTGGGAACAGTATTGTCTTAAGAGAAGGTAAGTTGTCCCTAATGTGAAATGAAAGTATTTAGGTACATGTAAGCCTCTAGGCTGAAGAGGAATAAAAACAATGGCTTATAATGGTAGATAATAAAAAAAATTAAGAAAAACAAGATATTGTATCTAAGAACTTTTTTCCCAGGGATAGAAGAAAGCAGTAACAAAGTACAACTTTACAGAGGTATTTTAAAATCAGCAGAGGAATGTGGACACAAACAAGAAACAGCATCCTGTGCTTCAAAATAAGCAACTTATTTTATGATAGATTTCTTTAATATTTCTGTTTGCTTCACAACATGCAGCTGTTTAATGAGGGATAACTTCCATAATGTTCATTATTGTAATGGAGTCATCAGATCACAACAAAATGATGCAGAAAAGGAAAATAAAGTCACAGAAAGATAAAAAAACACGTTTTGTGAAAGGAGAATATTTTAAAAAATCAAAAAGGATATTTTTATGTAGGAGATACCAGTATGTGTCCTGCTGCCCGTTTTCCTTCTTTTTTAAAATTTATGTATTTATCAATTATCATCTCATTTAAATGACTATTAAACCAAAGGGTAAAAAAGCAAATACACATACAGGCTGTCAGAAACCCACGTGTTCTTGAAATGATCTTGGAAACTGTAGAAACTGCTGCAATTGTTTATTTCAATTGTTTATTGCATATTGGATCTTGGAATCCATTAGCAGAAAATGTGAAGTCAGGTCCTCACATATGTAGCCTGGCGCTGTTTCCATTGTCTGTTAGTCTTTGTTCTGTGAGCAAACCGAACAATGACCTGCGAGGAATCCTCAGGAGATGAGTTGCTGAGTGTTCTTTCATGGTAAAATGCATAAGTATTTCATGTCTTCCTACCAAACTCTTACATACTTATGTGTATTGTAGTGTTATGAAAGTGAACATGGCTGTGGCAGCTAGTTGGAAGGAATTCAGATATATAAAGAAAATCCACCTTCCCTTTATGTGAATTTTCTCTTTTTACTTTCGGCAGGAAAAAGGGTGTCTTGAAAAACTGTGAATGTGAATGAATAATTGAATTTTGTTCCTTTTATTCTGCTCATTCTTCCAGGTTGGTTTTTTTTTTCCTATGAGATAAAAAGCTACATTCAGACTCATTTTTTTTTCAAATAAAAGACAGCTTGGGCAATAGTGGCAAATGTGCATAAGTGGGCAGATTGTAATGCATAGATAATAAATATCAAAAGGCAGATAGGGTTGCTTCTTTTTTCTTTTCCCAAAATAACATATATTAAACCTAAATTTTCATCTTAAATGTTCTGATCTACCAGGGAATGAAATTTAAAAGATTAGTCTATATGACTACGTGGCTCTATTTTACTGTTAATAACCAATCCATCAATTAAATGTCATGATTCTCTCACAAATGTGTTAGCAATTTTTAATTGTTTCAAAAGTGCAGGAATTTTATTCTGAAAGAAACCATATGAAGAGATTGGGAAGGAGTTAAGTGTTATTATTGACAAGAGTCTGGGCTTTTGTCTTTTCTGCATTATTTACCTGTGACTTTTTATCTCTAACAACAAAGATGCAACATTGCTATGGAGACCAAATATCTTTGCTATTAATCTGCTCTCCTCATAAATTTAGACTTTATCCATTTTACCCACTAAAGAGAAAAGCTGAGAAGTGAAGATAGTGCAATGTGGATCAAAGAAATAATGGGGAAAAAATTACTCTTTCTTTCCTGAGGTATCCATTGAAGTGTGCATATTCAATGTAAAGAAAGATAAATCAGAAAAAAAAGGAAAGTAAAAAACTAGCCTCAGGCAGCCTTATGATTTATATAGGGTTTATATATGGCTGTATTTTGTTCTGCTCAATGAAAGACAAAAGGGATACAAAGCACTTGGAATCTTAGTTGGTTGTTCTTAGTGTGCTTGTTCCCCACTGCCATTCCCCACTCAAGGGAAAAGAGAACGGTTGGACATCTGGATGTATAACTGAGTGTAAGAGGCAGTGAAAGCCAATCTGAAGAGAGGTTTGAACAGGATTATTCCAAAGAATGCTCAAGACTACTTTTCTTTAAGTAATTCTGGCACAAATGCGAGAAAGAAATCTTTCTTGCTGCACCCAGAGATGCCACAGCCTCTTTGATCATTGCTATGCCAGTGAACAAAATTCAGAAACAAAATTTAAGACTGACAGCTACACAACATCCAGTCTTTATTTGACTGGTGGTATTTGAATTTATGAAACTGGACTTTTCCTTTGGGAATGAAACAACTAACGGGTAAAACAAGAGAAGTTTTAAAATATAGAAACCAAATTGTTGTCACATTCTTTCAGTCATTGTATATAGGTTGTTAAGAAAAATATCGGGTCAGTAAAGTTCATTATAAAATACAGGCAGCAGGGAAGGACAAAGAAGTAATGAAGTCTCCTGTTCTGTACTTCTGGAGGTTTGCAGTTATGCCTGTAGCTACCCTTGTTTCATCAGCACAGCAAATGAAAGAGTTGAAAAGCAATTTCTTTCCCTACCTAAAGAAAAGGATATCTAAAGATTTCAGACTTTGAGGGTTTTTTCAAGGTAAAATTATGAAGTTGAAAATATCAAGCTAAAATCTTACTTTATTTTCTTATTGTGTTTATTTCACAACTACCTGATGAGGCATTTTGCCCCAGTGACTTTCATCCAGCTCCTTCCAAAGGGGGTGTCTCGGCAAACCTCTGCAGAAGGCCTGGTGTGAGACAGTCCACACTATCCAGGAAAAGCCATAGCAGAATAATAACTGGTGTGACTGTTTCTGTTTAGGCACTCGTGGAAATGACTATTAATTCTACTTCTGACTAGATGAAGACACAGGAAGTTTTCTCCCTTCATGTTTTCTTTTCGACTTCTGAATCTAGTCTTGGAAGCTAGCAGTCTGGCAGGGTTGGAATCAATAAGATCCTTTTCCAGTAACCCTGCTTTCCACCAACTGAGAACAGTTTGTGGGGGAAAAGAATGTAATTCAAGCCAATAGTATCCTGAACAGGAGCTGAGTTTATCAAGTCAGTCCTAGCAAAGTAAGCTTCAAGCAGGAACACTAAACTCCTTATATCCTGGTACTTACTGTTATTTGAATCAGAAAGAAACATGGGTAGTACTATAACTCGGAATAGCAGAATGAAGGAAAAAAACCAATGTCTCTATATCCCAATTTAACTTATAAGTCAACTGGTAGTGTCATCTTAGAAACTCAGTCAGATAAAAAGTGGTCAATAAAATCATTTGTGATAAAACTGAGACAATCAGTCTGTAATATGCTCCACTTGCCATTGCAGTTATACCAGTCACTTCATGCCAGGTAAGTTTTTTGGGTCTGTACATGCATTAACCTATCTCCAAAGGTGATTTAGTTCCACTTTTTGTGTGTCCTAGATGGATGTAATCAGCATAAGTGGCACAGAAGAAGACAAGAAGACACAAGGAAGGATTGATGACTGCTTTTGGGTTTTTTTGAGGAGAAATTGATATGAGGGTATAGACTATAGCAGTAAACTCTTTCAAAGGAAAAAAATAATTTCCAGTTCATATATCTATAAAGAAATAATGATTTTACTAATTTTATATATGCACCTTCTTAATAGAGAGCTAGAGAACTGTCCATCATGAGGAATAGGACAAAATAGAGCAGAGTGAAATAGAACAGAAATGGTTGGCAAGTTCTTCTGCACTAAGGACCTCAAAAATACCTACATTAGCAGACTAGCTTGCTGCTTCTCTGATGTTTGAAAGTTGAAATCAGCTAGAGAAATAAAAAGGCTTGTGCACTATCTTCTTTGAGCTGTAAAGAGGAGGAATAAGAGTCAAAAACATTCAAAAAATATTGGGTTGCTGACTAGATGTCCTAGTTTAGGGCAAATTTAGGAGGAAACCTCTGAGGGGGGTCTCCTCTAGGAAAGCTAATTCCAGCCACCGCTCCCCCACACCGGTTCGGGAAAAGACTTCCTTAGAGAAAAGTGGAAAAAACTGTTTATTTAACAAGTAGGATATTTACAAGCATGAANCAGGACACTAGATTAGAAAAGGAAAGCATAAAGCTTGATAGTGGTTTGGGCTGAAAAAGAGAAAATAAAGATAGAATATATAACCTCAGATGATATTTATTTGTCTGTCTGTCTATCTGTCTATCTATTTATCCATCCACATATATGCACATATAGATACCTGCTATGTGTTTTCAGATGAAAGAGCAAACTGTCGAGCAGCGGTTTGTTGAGAAGCAGCTGTTCAGACATTAATTGTATCTTAAGCTTCTGCAATGTCCCAAGTTTGAAGTAAAAACTCCTTCATCTATTATAACTGAAACATTAGAGGCTTGCACTGTGATGAAAATTAATTTGCAGAGCTCAGAGTTCTCAAAAAAAGCTTTTCAGTGTCTCCATCTATGTGGAAGAGAAGCTGAAACAAAGACTGGAAGGTGAATATGTTCTGGCTTTGTTTTTATCTTTAATGATATCTTAAGCTATACCAAGACTTTTTTATTGTGTGGATGTACCAAATCTTTGCACTACCAGGTCACAAGTATTTTCACGTTCCTGGCTTGTAATGACTTGCTTGATGCATTCAAGTGTCTCAAGTTTGCAGGCACATACCTGAGACGGCTTTTTTTTGTTTTGTTTTAAATGAAATGTTATTATCTCTAAATTGAAATATCAGCCAGATATATTTGTAGTACAAGCAATATCATGGAGAATGAAAATGAGGCAATTAACATCTTTATGTGACAATATGGTAACAAACTAATAAATGTTCAAATTGACTTTGATTAAAAGATAAGAGTAGCACCAGCATCTGATTATGATATCAATACTTAGGGAAGAAACAAAGTAGGGATGTTGCTGATGTAGTGAATGAACCTAGTTTTAAAAAGCCCAGAAGACACAGGAGATCAAACCACAGCAGATATAGACAGTGGTGCTGAGAGGCCTGGCACACTGCAAATGTTAACAAAACCCCACAGTAAGCACATTCAGAGCCCCAAGATCCCTGTCCTGTGTGCACAACACCCATGACACCTGCACACCTTGTGCTGAGGACAGCACTGCCTGAGGGGCAACAAGCTGCTCCTGTGTGGGTGGCAGTGCAACACCTGCTGTTTCTGTTCCTGTTACCTTATTGTAGAGAAGGTCTCAGTCCCTTCCTATTGCCTTTGCTCCTTTGGCAGGCTGCACTTCAAACAATTTCTTCCCTTTTGATTACTACTATGCACTCTTCTGCCTGAGGAGTTCTGAAAAAAAACCTAAAAATGGGGACCAAACCTTTGTATTAAGCTCTTTTCTTTCCATGTAGCTGCTGGCTAATCACAGGACAGTAGGGCTAAGTGCTGCCACATGAATGCTGGCACCTTGAGAAAATCATTGTATCTGTACTGGAACTACAGTTGTTGACCCTCATTTCTTAAGCACCATATTAAATGAGCTTATTTACTGTCATAGTGTCTTGTATCCCTTTTGCTGTTGGTTCCAAGATGCCCCATTATTAATATTGACTTCTATCCACTTCTGATCTGAAATAAGTAACTTTGAAAAACAAATTCTGCTGTAGAACAAAGAGCAATGTTTCCCAAGGTCTGTATATTACAGCACGTGTTGATATAAATCAGTTCATTTATTAATGTAAACCCAGTCCTTCTATGCTGATGATCCAAGAAAAAGATGGTAAGAGAGTATATGTCCTCTGTCTTGAATGAACCTCTAATATACGAAACATCGAGGTGCAGATATAAAGTTTATTAAAAGCAACAGAATTGTACTGGGATATATTAACAGCAAAGATCATTACAGTTGTATTAGGATGTCATCCAATGCATGCTAAACTCGGGAATTGTGCTTGGCTGCGGTAAGAGCAGCCACCAAGAGTGAGACAAACTGAAAGATGACCTGTAGCTATTGCCTGCACGGGGACTGTCCCGGGGGACAGAGTCTGCCAGCGTGTCTCAGAAGTGTCCCTCGTGGAGTTGCTCTGGTGGGGCTTCTTTAGCTCCTGCTGTGGCACTCTGCTACCCTGCTGGTGGGCACAGAGACAAGTCCCAGCAGGTCCAGGATAAAGAATAAGGGAGGGATTTTCTGGGTGGCTATCCAAGGAGTTTATTAAGGGCTCCTCGGTCCAATGGGTCCTGGAAGACCCAGAACAAAGGAGAGCACAGACTTTTATCCAGCAGTAACTAACCAATCAGGAGAGGGTCCAGGGGTGGAGGGGGAAGAAGGGACGAGCTTACACAGTTCAATAAGGAGAGGGAAAGGTAGGAGAGAGAGAACCACAAGCAATGGAGTACCGAGTAGCACAGAAGTTTCTAAATACAGATATATATGCATAAGGGCTGGAGAACAAACAGTCCAGTCAGAGGGATACAATTAACATAAGAAGAACACATCAATCACGTGGAAGAAACTATTATCCTCCAGAGGGAAGGGGAGGATTTTCAAGCCTGAGCAACCCTCGACTTTCCGGATCTTCCTGGGCCTCAGTGGTAGCCTCAACAGCCACCACATGGAGCAGAAACAGACACTAGGGTTTATTTAAGAACCAAAACCATTCAAGACTACTCTACTCTCTTATGTTATACACTTGTTTCCCTCATAGTGTCAGATTCACTACTTCTTAGCTTTCCAGTAAGGAGATCACAGCTGGTCTGGGAAGGCTGGGCACAAAGCCATTTTGTTTTCTGTGGTGCCACTACTCATAGTTCCCAGTCTCAGCTGTTACTGGGCCAAGGTCCCTGAGTATCATCTAGCACTTATCTCTACACATTTCCCTAATCTCCCACCTTCAGGAATCAGGACATCTCTTGACTTCCAAGGTCTTCCCTCCAGATAAGATTTTCTTTTCAGACACCCTTCTTATTTCTGAAATCCTTCCTTCTTCCCTTGAACATTTCTTTTTGGCCCTTTCTTTTCAGCAGCCCTGAATCTCGGCTCTCTGAATCTAAATAGTCTGTGCACAGAAGCACAATGAGCAGTGTCCTATCTGGTATTGCTGGCTGGTCTTACTTGACGCATTGGAAGACTGGTCAAGCATCATCAAAATTTACAACCTCCCCACACAAAAGTTCAATTCTGGACATTCAGTACCTTCTCATAGTTATCTATCACCTATTAAAGCATAGTTTAAGCCACTTTTTCACTTATTATGCTGCGAGGTCGCACCTCCCAGTGAGAGCTTCAACAGTAGTCTCAGCAGGCTCTCCTAGAGATCTACATCCCATCCAGTCCTGTTATTCACCTGTGGAGCCCAGATGGCCTCTTCATCTTTTCAGATGTGTAGAATTCATGACTGGGATTCAGTCTGAGATTGGGACTAAATGTATCTAGCATGAGCTAGATGTGATGTTACAGGCAAGGGAGATCCATATGGGCATTTGATTCAGTAGATGGAGTATAAAGAATCTTTCAACCAGCCAATAATCAGACATCTATTTTAACTGTGGGATGAATTGCTCTCTACAAATTTACTCACTGCACTAATTTTTTTAACTATCTCACTGGGAGCTGCTGGTAAGATTTTTTTATCCATGGTAATACCATTTTTTTCCATGGCAGTACCACTGACATGGTTCCTTACTCATATCATCCAGGCTCTCCTTAGGTGCTGTCCAATAAATTCATCAGCAGT
The DNA here is from genome assembly GCA_013400955.1 of Drymodes brunneopygia. Classification (NCBI taxonomy): domain Eukaryota; kingdom Metazoa; phylum Chordata; class Aves; order Passeriformes; family Petroicidae; genus Drymodes; species Drymodes brunneopygia. The sequence continues at coordinate 12,982 of VZTZ01014328.1, forward strand.
TCCACTAATGGAAAATGAACTCTTAATCCTGCTCTAATCTCAGCATTTCTGTGTATCCCAAGACCTTATTCTTTCCACTCCTGCTTTGCTCCTTATATTAATTCCTTTCCCTTCCTCAGTTCTCTGTGGCAATTTTTTTTATTGGAGCAAGAGTATTTCCTACTAAACTGAACTCCAACAAAACATATTTGGTAAACTGGTATAAGAGACAGACTCTTTACATTCTGATCAAAGGAAAGGAGAATGCACATGACAAATGCTATATCTACCTTGGAACACTCAGAAGCCCTGCAGGAGAGAACCTCTAAATGACTCCATCTATGGTGGCTAAATTAGCTTGGAATAAAGTATAATCCATGGTGTTCATAAGAAAGCCCTGAGAAAGTCATCTTGCAGTCCCAGAAACAATGTAGTTGCACTACATTCTTGGACAACTGCAATTGCAAAATTTCCCTGAGTAAATATGACCAGAGAGTATAGATCATGAAAAAAGCCAGTTGTGGTTCTGCCAGTGATATTGCCCTGATAGGTGTCACAGAATCTGTGCCACTATGTGCAAAATGACTGACGTTTTACCCAAGGAAACCATTCTGTCTATAGTGCTGTTCTGCTCTGGATCTCACCCTAAATTAGCAGGAGCAGCTGCACTACTCATATCATGAGTGTTCAATATTCTACTCAGCAGTCTACAAGTATAAAATCCTACTTCCTTTCTATCTCCAAGAGATGATAATCTAAATCTCTGCTCTAAGACTTCTCCTCTCAACCAAGGTTATCTCAATTTCTTGACTATTTCTGATTTTTCCTTTGTATCTCTACTGGAAATTTGAGCTGTCCTTCAAAATGTTGTGTCTCTTTTCATCCACATCAAGATCTGTTTTCATTTCTTAATCTGTTCCTTGCCCTGTATTTTCTTATAGTCCAAAAATAATTTATTAGGATCAACTACACTTTTTTTTCCAGGTGCCTGCCTTATGACCTTCACTGCAGTAGGTAAAAAAGGTCAATGTAAGCTGTATTCTGGTAGTGTTTAATGAATAATTTCCTTATAGCAAACTCAACTAAAGAATGTTACTGGTAAGTGTCAGTTTTGTACCTGACTGTTTGGCAGCATTGCAGCTGGGATGTTCGATGACATGTAGAACTTTAACATCACAAACTTAGTCATCTCCAGAATTAGGTGGCAGTATATTTATGCAATTTCTATAAATTCAAGAAATATTTTGCCTAGTTTTGACTGTGGTGGAAATAATCATTGGCACGGTGTGGCAATTTAACTAGGGATAATAGAATCACACTCCTAAAAACGTAAATAAATGCTGTATTTTTCAGTGGATACATATTTCTGTGTTTATATAAAGATTATTTACTTACCAAATCATACTTAAATAGTGTATTGTTTTCCTTTTCATATATTCCTGAGTTAATTACTGTTGGATGGATTCTGAATCCTTTATTGAAATTGACATCCTTAAACTTCAGTGAGACATCTTTTAAACTAAGACCTTATCTTAGGCCTTCCTTGTACATATACAAATGCCTATGCTAGACTGTTCTTTAGTTCTATACATACTAGTGGGTATACGAAGATTATGTTCAAACATGACATTGTCCTACAAGTGTCTTTAACTCCATAACTATATTTTAAACCATCAGTGTTTCTTCATAACTATATTTAATATTCAATTATTTTATACATAAAGATGAGATCTACATTACATAAGACTCTTTTTTTCCCAGTAAATTCCTATTTGACATACAAAAGCTGCATTGAAATTTGCATATGATGTGATTGTCTATTACAGTGGTTTAAGCAGTATTCCTTGCTTCATGTACCAGATTTACATTTAATTGGGCTGGTAAACACACAAGAGGTGAAATCTAATGTGACTAATATTCAGCAATTCTCTGTACGATGTAAAGTGATGTTCTACCCCTCCAGAGCTTGGTCCTTCCAAAAACCTATCTTGGAACTTAAGTGTATGTTGCCTTAATATATAGTTCTTTTTGCCTGTGTTAATGAGCAGCTACACAGGCAAACTCACAGAATTTGGGGTATGGACTATGTTTCTCATAAAACAAAGCTCATTGGCATCTGGTGTCGTGCATTGGGAAAGACAGATCTTGAAATCTACTAACACAGAGGACCCTGTATCACTGCCTCTTGTTCCTATTCCTTTCTATATTAATAGTACACTTTGTTAACTTAGTGAATCTGTATACTTTCTGTTTTGCCTGTCTGTGTAAAACTGCAGAAATAGTTCCATGGCTCACTTTTAGTGGCATGTCTGAATTCCGATCTGTAATCAGGGTGAGTGCAAAGCATCCTGAAACTTTCTAAATACATGAAAATAACAGAAATTATTGCAGTGAGGTGATGGTGGGGACGAATGCTTCTTTAATGACTGACCTTTTTGTAATGACTCAAATAATATACTCACCCTGTGATTAACCTTCTTGGTGCTTACCTGAAAGAGAAATAGTAACTTCCCTTCTTGGTTCAACAAAATCATTTTTTCTTTTGCTTTTCCCTCTTAATTCATAGGGAATATCTCTGGGTTTACATACATATATAAATAAATTTAGGGTTAGTGCTGAGCCTCCTTTGGCCAAAGCATGTGAAATGCCGTTCCCTGCCTATGTTCTCATCTTGTTTTCTGCTCAGTATTCTTAGAATTACTGAGGATCTGACTGCTGGACTAAAATGGAGGAAATATTCCTGTTAATAGCATGTAAATTCTGGATGCAAACATACATTGTGTGTTTGCTTTCTGTTTCTATTGGCAATAGTGACAGGCTTGGGCAATCTTTAGGTTTGCCATCATCTGGCAGAACTGTGGTGGAATGTTTCAGGTTGTCAAGAGACATCAGCACAACAGCAAGTACCTGTTGCACTCAAAAATACAGTCACTCTCCTCTTGGCTCTCTAGAGACTGCAATATTTCTTAAGTGTTCATAAGAATTTGAAAAGTCATCTGAAATACACAAAGGCAGGGATGAGGAAGTGGTGTCCTATTTGTGGGCTGATTTCCTTATTATTGTACACTGTTGGGCAATTACCTAAAGGTTCAAATGTGATATATCTGTTCTGAACAAACAGCTCATTACAGGTAAAGGCACTTTCTTTTTAACTGGATTGGAACCTACGTGGAGGTGCCAGCTTCACCTATATTTCATTTTTTCCCAACACAAACTTTGCATTTGGAAGTATTTTCTTCCAAAAGGAATTAAGCAACATTCTATTTAAACGTGAACTTGCAAACTATGCATATATTTAAGGCTATATTGCCAATCATTTTTTTAAAGAGACATATTGATTTCCTCTTTTCATAATAGTGAAATTACCATGTCATTGATCAACTCTTCATTATTCTCTTAATGACTTTGATTTTTAATTATGCACTTTAAAAAGCCTTATTAACCTAATTTCTCTTCCTTTCCACACTGCAATACCTAATCTGGATTTTTTGTTTTTGTTAAAAGTGTTCAGGGTATTAATCTGTAATTTAAAATATTCTCAAGGTATCCATATGGGAGTGGCAGAGTAAGAGAGAAAGGATTTATGATTAAGTGCATGATGAACAACTTTCTGTTTTTATTGACATGTTCTGAAGACTGGCCTTTAGAAAGATGAAAAAAGGGGGAAATTTAGTTTAAGGTCACCCTATCAAAATTAACCTTGAAATAGCTTTACCGTATGTATAAAAATGATGTGTACATATAATGATGTTTCAGCAGAAAATTAAGGGTTAAGGCATCCAGGCATAATAAAGATAGCCTTCTATTTAAAACAATATAAATAACCTTTCAGAAGTATCAAGCAAAATATTTATATGGCATGATTTTAAGAGAAAAGGAGAATGCAAATGCATTATTCAGATGAGCAGAGATACAATCAATCTGGCAGATCAGTAGGAGACCTAAGAAAAATTCTGTTCTATTTATAGTAAGGGCTCCAGAGCAATCTTTGCTCTTTTATATGAAGCAGCAAAATTACAACTGCAGAACAAGCACTTTGTAGATCTATAGCACTTGGCAGGAGATAGAAACTGGTTCAAGGCCAAAGAAATAACACCAAAGGTGTTGCTGTTGGAAAAAAAAAGGAGAAACAGCAAAAGGCAGTAATTTACAAAAAGTGGAAAAGCATGGGTAGCCTCTGAAATCTAATTTTACCCAAAGCATAGAGAAGGAAGTTGTGATGGAAATGAAGTTAAAATGAGCAGGCATGGGACTGGTTTGTGGGTAAAGCAACAGAAAACCAACAGACATGCAGCGTATTTTCAGCAGCAAGTAAATAAAATCCTCATGGGCAAGTAGTCACAGTATTTTTAATCAGAAGTGAATTGCTGATATTCTGTATAGGCATGAGGGATGCTAGTCTGTAAAATTCTGGTTTCCAGGTGCTGTTTTGCCTGAAATAATGTGCTAATGAAATGGGAAGCTGTTGGCTGAGCTGAAAGCAACTCTGAGATGGTAGAAGTCACAGCCTACATGCTTAAAGAAAAGGTTGTTCCTGATTCCACTAGACCTCACAGCTTAAGAGTGGGGCAGAAATAGCACTAAATAATTACATGTACATGGAACTGTCCCAGCTTCTGATAAAAAATACTTCCAGTGCAGAAGAAACCATATAAACCTGTCCTCTATCCTTCCCAAATGGGGTTAAGAGATGCATTAAAAACATATTTGTTTCTGGGAATCTAGAAATGCAGCTCAGATATGAGTGCTCATATTCTTGTTGTCACTGCCTCTTTGAGATGGGTCCCAAATACAGAGTGCAAAGGTTAAAACTGCAAGGGAAAGGGATGTTCTGTTAGGATATCCAGTTCAGCATTGTGCAATACTAAAGGTATCAATGCATTAGGTGGTATTAGTCTGAGTACTTAAGAGAGCAACCATTCAACAACTCCTACTGCAGTGAAAATTTCTGTGATAGATCAAAAATATTGCTGATGAGACTTTCAGGTTAAAAAAAAAATTCATTTTTGGCCAGAAAGTTTCTTTTGCAACTATACACAGCTTCTTTTTGTGGATTTCTTTCTCATTTTCCTGAAAAACAAGTAGAATTCTTAGGAACATGGTTTTATATTTGGGTTTCCTAAGACGCAAAAATAGAATTTCTAAATTCCAGTGAACTACACCCAGAAAGAGATATTTTTTGTCTGTCAGCCCAGAAAAACAAGGCCAATCATATGATGTCTACTCTCATCAGCCTGCTGAAATATGCGCAGAATTTTGCAAACCTAGCTATCTCAAGTTATTTCAACATATCTGTCTTGATTCTATCCTTAGATAGGGAATTTGTGTGGCTCTGGTGGTTGAGCCAATCAGTCCTATGGCTCCACTAGGAAATTCTAATTCTGACAAGTAAATTTCCATTACCCATTTTTTGGTGGAAATTTAATAAGTCAAGTAAAAAGTGTGGAGACAAATTTACACTGTACTACCATCAAAAAGGTAAATGACTTTCAAATTTCATCATCAATATTTGTACAAAAAGTAGATCCCTGATGTTTTCCCCCCAAGAGTGGCCTTGGCTCCCCAGGTCGCAGTTTAAAACTCTGGATGAGATGACGAGTTTTACTGATTTTACCTTAATCTCAAAAGGGAGGTAACGCATGTTATTCCTTAGATTTCAAGGAGGAATTGAATGTCTCTAGCATGTACATCCCCTTTAAAACTACACAGACCTTTCCCTTCATAGCAGAAAATTGAGCTTTTTTCCCTTCTTTTTCTTCCCCTTCTTTTTTTTTTCTTTTAGAATTAATATATGTTTTTATTTCTTGTGTTTTTCCTGTAGTTGAACAGAAGGGAAGAAAGTTTCCTGACCTAAGAAACTTACTCGTCTTTTGTTAATACAAACATTTCTAGTGTATAACTGACATGTGTGCATGATAGGCATATCTGTCAGCTGAGCAAACACTATGCAACATAGACATATTAGTCTGGTCCAATTTGAAACACAATGGAACAAAGTCTGCATGCAAGACATGGATTTCTGACAGGATTTGTAGCTCTGGATCAAAAATACCCCTTAGGGTATGAGCTTCATTTAAAGATCTCTTTGAAGTATTGACTTAATAGAACTAAATATATGCCTAAATATATGATTTTGCTTTAAAGGCTTGCTGAATTTATGCCTTTAATGAATAAAGGATTTGAACATCTGGGAAGAAGTTATAAATTGCAAGTGCATAGTGTGCAAGGAATGATCAAAAATACTTTGAAGAAGACATTAGGTCGTCTGTGCACTGGTGCAATAAAAAACTTACATGATCAATGAGAGGTGTAATTTTGCAAGTCATGGATAGCAAATTCTGAATTTGATATGGCACTGCATGAAGAATCACAAATCCAGATTCAGAGCGAGTCGTGTAGTCAGCTACCCTGAGGATCATGCGACTTGTTTTATGTCAAGTGTGATTTGTTTCTGTGTCATCCAATGAGACAGAACACAAAGCAGGCACCACTGCTGCTGTCTGTCCTAGGACAACCTTTGTCATGCTTCTACACCAAAATGTGTGTGCCCACTTTTGTGTGTTCCTCAATGGACAGCACAAGTCTGTCCTAGAGATTCTGTTGATTTGTTTTTAAGCTACACCTGGTTATTTCTAGTTTCCAGAAAAAACTAGAGGAAAAGAGGTTTAGTATTTTAACAATGACCGGTGCATTTTTAAATAGCCCACACTAACTGCATAGTGTTTTCTGCTCTACTGTATTTTTATTTATCTTGAACTTTTATTATGTTAAAACAATTTCACTGGAGTCACCTTCATAGGCTTGTTTTTTTTTTAAAAGTCTTACGTTTTGGATGATCAACAGAAACAGCTGCTTTGGCAACAAAGACCTTTGGTTATAACCAGAATTCACGTTACCTGTGAAGAAAATGAATGGTCCAATGCCATGTATCTTCTTGTCCTCTACCATAATACCTGAACTGGGAACTGGTTTGCTTTATGCAATTAATTATTTAATCTATTTGTGCAATTCTGGAAGAAATACTCTCTGCTGGCATATTTTCTTGTCACTCTTTAAAATTGAAATCTATAAGAAGAAATGACATGAGTTTGTTCTTTAAAAGAACAAACTCATGTCATTTCTTCTTATAGATTTCAATTTATATTTCACTTCTTCAAAGAATAGCTTCATTTAGAAAACCTTACTCTATAAAATGGTTTTTAACTCAAGTGTTGTCTATAACGGTCTCTACTTTTTGTCATACTGAAACCAAGGGCAAGACAGGCAGCTGTAAGAGAACAAATACTCACTGACATGATTTTCTGTTACTACAGACCTGTGCAGTTTGACTTTAACCATAATGGGAAACCTTTTCAAAGCTAATTATTTCTGTCAGTAAACCCTAAACTTCAAGATGTTCAAGAGTGAGTTGTAGTATGGAATGTCAAATACTCCACTGAAATCTAAAAGTTGCATATCAAAGGTATTTTAGTGACTTTTAAAAATCTATTGTCCTTTTTGACAACTATGCTAATTTTGAAAATCTGGTGAATGTGTGACCTTTCAGGCCAAAATCCCAGCTTCTTACCTTTAACCAGTTTTTGTCTTTTTGCTGATTAATGTGGTGCTGTATAAACTGGTTATTGCCAAAGGAAACAAAATATCTCAGGAACTATTGGAGTAACTTAAATCACTCTTCTTTGATACTTAGACCATAATAGCATTTTTGAGAGCTTTTATTAGTCCCATGTTTCATTAAAAAGAGTAAATATTTTAGTGACGAGTTCATCACCACAAATTTCCCACTGCCTTAGATTTACCAACAGATTTGCTTGGTATCTTTCTACATATATCATTTCTTTGTGGTGTGAGAAACATTTATGAGATGTTTAATTTCCATTACAACTTAATAGTTTCTTTGATGCTAATCTACAAATCACTCTTGGAAACATTTTCTTATACTCTTTCTCCGTTTTGTTATCACTGTAGAGAGGGGTTTTCCTTTGTTTATTCTTCCTAGAAACTACTATTTTTGTGAACCAAGTACTTAGAAATGGGAATTAATGCAGTATTTCATTATCATTACTTTCAACATTTTCTTTAGATGTTTTGCTGCTGTTACCCATCTCATTTTGCTTCCTTCCTAGTTCCATTTTTTTCCATTTTGGGGTATGGGTGTTTTTTTGTTTTTACTATAATTCTATGTATGCTCACCCATACAGTGCAGTTCCCTGATAATCAGCTGCTCTTCTTGCAGCATTTGTGATGCTATTGTGTTGGAGAGATTGTGTCAGTTTAATATTGATCTTTTATGTTGAAACCAACTTTCATGTATTAGTCAATTGGAGTCAAAATTATTACTGTAAGTTCCTATATATAAGGGTTTTTTTAATCAATTGTATTTATTTTTCCGGTGGATTTTGTATAATTGGTCTTCTGGTGTGACATTTCAAGTAGAGTGGTATTTCTATACCAGGCTACTGTGCCGGTGGTGCAAATTCCCAAAACCCCTTCCCCTGTTGTCCGCAAAACCCCGGCACCCCCTCGAAAGATTTGGGCCGTCCACAGAGACTAAAGACAACCCTGGGGTGGAGCTATGAATGGTTTAGGCCCGAAAGGGGCTGAGTTCCGAGGGGGTTGGCCGTCCCTTCCCAATTGTTGCACCACCTGCCAATGTCCTGTCAGTCATCTCCCAGTTCTGGAATCTTCTGTTCTCCTTGGCGCCCCATTGTCCTTCTCAGTTGTCAGTCACCTTCGCTCCTCCCTGTTCCCTCCCCAGTTGGCCCTTTCCCCTTTGTCCCTCCCATGATCCCTCCCCGGGCCCTCGATGATTGGTTGTTTGTCCTAGAATAAAAGTCTGGTGCTGTGGGTTGTCTGGGTCTTCGGATCCCGGTTCCCCAGGCAGCAGTTGTCCCATCTCGTGTGATACTGTGTCTATTTATCCGGGACTGAGGGCAGCTCTCTGCTGCGACACCTCCTACAATAGCTACACTTGGATACCGTCTCGGCCGACCGGGTACTGTTTAGCTGTCGGCGTGGATCCCTGCCTGAGCATCCTCCCCTCGGAAACTCAGGCAGCACCGACAAGCTGCTGAGGGCACGTAGGGTTGCTGCTGGTCAGGCTCTACAGAAATCCCTGGACCAGAGGCTGTCCGGCTGCCTGACCGCCCACCACTCTGCAGACACTGGCAGCGACAGGCTACAGTACACAATAAACTACAGCCATTACCCTGTTTTAGTTTTCTCCTCTCTAATATTGTCTTTCAGTCATTATTCTGTTATTTAATAGTTTTAAATTTTGGCTAGGGACTTTCAGGGGATCTTTAAATGATGATGTTCCTTTATTACAAGGGCTTCAAAGTTGCACGCTTTCATTGTTTTTCTTTCATACCTTTCTACCGCCACAGAAAAAATCTGTACAGACATTTCTCTGCCCCCCCTCCTACCCTTTCCCTTCCTTTCCTCTAGCGGAAATTCAAGCTCTGGTAGGATCCCCAAGGCTTGCTTTCATGAAGTAGTGAAAGACTGCAGAAATAGAAAGGCTAAAGAGAAAAAGAATTTTTATTATTGTTTAATATTAGTCATCTCTCCTCAGAAATCTCTTTCTAGCTTGCTGTGTTATCAGCATAAATGACCAAGAAGTTGCCAAGGCAACAGCTAGAGTAGCCAAAGTCTGGCACAGAAGAAAAGAACCAAGGAAAAAAGTCCTTAAATTAGAAAATAACTGAGAGTAGTTTCTGGTAATGCCATAGCAATTCAAGATGCTCACACTTTCCTTTTGAAAGGGACTGAATTGTAGCAATGTTACCAAAAATGTGATCGCGATCAGGTAATTGACTGAATGAGGCACAGTAGAGGCAATCTACTTTCACAGTGAAATGCATGAGTGTAAACAAAAAGGGTTACATGTATTTTTTAATTAAAAAAAAAACCCACGAGACTGTCATGACTTTGTTTTACCTAACTTAAATCACCTCTGAATCATTACACAATTAAAAGTAAATAATTTCAGAGGGTATTCCTCACATGCAATGCTACACATTTGGTGTTTTCAAAGTAAATAATTTTCCTGGGAGCTTTGAAAACCATATCGTTTTGAAAAAGCTGCTAGCACATAGGAAATATTATGGTAATTAATTCAAGATACAATGCCTTTACTATTATTTATATTATTTATATTACTTATATTACTGTTCCATTTAGGAGCTGCTCTCATAGGCTGGAGCTTTACTGTGTTGGAAGGAGCATCACCATGGAAGCAAGACGATCCCAAGCTCCTACTCTCTTTTGACTGTTTATTTCAGCAATGTGCATTTCTATAGCACTTACTTAAATCATAGGTAACCCTATTAAGATCAATTTTGAGCAGAAATTGAAGTTGAACGTGGTTTAATGTTAAAGTGTGTTTGAATGTTAATTGTTTCCCCTGGATGCTCTGCTATGCACAGCTCACACAAGGCTGCTTCCATTCATCTCTGTCAAATTCATAGGTTAAGACAACTTCTAAAAATTTAGATACTGCTGTTTTGAAATTCACAGTTTTTAGATTACATGGGATGTCAACAGTGCTACCAGCATGACCTCCACATCTTTAGTTCTTTTACTGGTGCATTAGTTTTGCAAAGCTGGAAAACAATGCATTGCCATGTAACATATATTCTTGCTCTGGGTGCACATCTGCATTTGAACTGATTCAGAGCTTAAAACTTTGAGATTTCACTTCCAATGTATATTACCCACCAGCAGTGAAATTATGTGATTGTTTCAAAGATGAATTCTAAATAAACCAATATACAAAGGAGAATAATGTTACCTCCATCAGCTGATGCATGACAATTTGTTCAATATTGAAACTAATGTGAAAGTTGGTCTGTGGGAGTTCTTTCTGGTGATACATAAACTCTCCTG